>CM071801.1:9199551-9264551 GCA_036559045.1 Platycarya longipes
CACATAGTATTTGGCATCACTTTTGATCTTGTCTCTTAAAGCCTTAGACAAACCAGGAGATAAAATGTTAGTAACCAAATAATTCACAATATTTGCATACCAAGGTAATGTCATACTTGCGGAGAACAATTGTTCGTCGGGGAATGTTTACTGTAGACAAAGTTCATTTTCCGTATGAACTAAACGACTCAAATGATCTGCGACAGGATTCTCTGTCTCTCTTTTGTCTTTGATTTCCAAATGAAATTCATTCAAGAGAAATATCCATCTTATTAATCTTGCTTTTTCTTCTTTTTTCATCATCAAATAATGATGAGCTGCATGATCAGAATAAACAATGACTTTAGTACCAAGTAAATAAGATTTAAACTTTTCTAAAGCAAACACAAAAGCTAAAAGTTCATTTTCTGTAGTAGAATAATTTCTCTGGGCATCATTCAAAGTTCTTGAAGCATAATAAATCGCATGAGATGCTTTTCCAATTCTTTGTCCCAAAACAGCACCTACTGCATAATTACTTGTATCGCACATTATTTCAAAAGGAACATTCTAGTTAGGGGGTTGAATAACTAGGGTTGAAGTTAATAGTTCTTTTAGCTTATCAAACGCCTTTTTACATGTCTCATCAAGCTCAAAAACTATATCTTTTTATAGCAACTTGCATAGGGGGTAATGTTATTTTGGAGAAGTCCTTGATGAATCTACGGTAAAAACCTGCATGTCCAAGAAAAGAATGAACTTTCCGCACACTAGTGGGATAAGGTAAAGATTGAATAATATCAACTTTGGATTTATCTACCACAACTCCCTTAGATGAAATAACATGTCCCAAAACTAAACCTTGTTCAATCATAAAATGACATTTTTCAGAATTTAACACAAGGTTAGTGTCTATGCATCTTTGAAGAATAAGTGTAAGGTTATGCAAACAATTATCAAACGAGTCTCCATAAACTGTGAAATCGTCCACAAAGACTTCTATGATATACTCAATATAATATGAAAATATGCTAACCATACACCTTTGAAAAGTGGCTGGGGTGTTGCAAAGGCCGAAAGGCATGTGACGATATGCAAAAGTCTCGAATGAGCATGTAAAAGTCTTGTTTTCTTGATCTTCTAGAGTAATTGCAATCTGAAAATAATCTGAATAACCATCCAGAAAACAATAGTAAGAATGACCAGTTAATCTTTCAAGCATCTGATCAATAAAAGGTAAAGGAAAGTGGTCCTTGCGGGTTATAGCATTTAATTTTCTAAAAACTATACAAACCCGCCACCCATTCTGAATATGGGTGGGTACCAACTCATTATTTTGATTTTTCACAACAGTTATTCTAGTCTTTTTAGGAACCACTTGAATCGGGCTATCCCAATTGCTATCCGAAATAGGGTAAATCATTCCAACTTCAAGAAGTTTGAGGATCTCCTATTTTACTACATCCATCCTGGGCGGGTTCAATCTTCTTTGTGGTTGACGAGAAGGTTTTGCTCCCTCTTCAAGTAAGATACGATGCATGCATGTAGATGGGCTAATTCTTTTAATATTCGCAATCGTCCAACCAATAGCCATCTTATGCTCCTTAAGGACCTGCATAAGCTTTTCTTCTTGCAGTGCACTAAGTTTATTGGAGATAATTACTAGTAATGTTCATCTGTCTCCAAGAAACATGTACTTGAGGTAGCTGGGGAGATGCGTCAAATCTGGAATAAAGGTCTGCAAAATAGAGAGTAAAGGCCTTTTGTCAAAAATTGATAAGGCAATAATAGGAAAGTTATCTGACTATTGTAACTTTGGAGAATCATTCAATGATGCATCAGTTTCCTGCAATTCAGTACTAAAGGTTAACTCCTTATTCTCTTTCTCAAGATGTTTACTAATGGCAACTTCCAAACCATCTTTTCCATCAAGTTCAAAAACTTCCTGTGTTAAATAATCGATTACATCAATAGAATAAACATGATTATCATCATCAGGATATTTCATGGCATCATAAATATTAAACTTAACAATTTCACCATCAAATTTCATGGTAAGTGTGCCACTATGAACATCTATCTCAGTCTTAGATGTCTTTAAGAAAGGTATTCCTAACAAAATAGGAGCATTTTGATCACCATTTTCATATCAAGCACATAGAAATTAGTAGAGAAAAATAAACCATTAACTTGTACAATAACATCCTCAACTACACCCTTAGGATATGCATTAGATCTATCAGCCAATTGAATTATAACACCAATTTTATTCAAAGGTCCAAGTTTCAAAGAAGCATATATAGAATATGGCATGACATTGATAGAATCTCCTAAATCTAGCATGGCCTTCTCAAATTTAGTCTTATCTACCGTACAAGGGATAGTAAACATACCTGGATCTTTGCATTTTGCAGGGAGTTTTCTTTGAATAACTATAGAAATATTCTCCCTTACTCTCACTTTCTCACATCTTTTAAATTTTGTTTCCTCTTAGTTGTACACAATTCCTTCAAAAATTTAGTATAATGAGGTATTTGTTTAATAGCATCAAATAGTAGAATATTTACTTCGCATCTACGAAAATTTTCATATAAATCTTTATTTTGCTCATCTTTTCTAGATTCAGCTAAAGCCTGGGGAAAATGGGGCATTGGTTTATAATCAGACAGAGGCAAAAACTTACATTTAGGTCCGTCATCTTCATTGAGAATGTTCTTGTCTGCTACGAAATTTTTCTCTTTTTCTTGTTCCGATGATACAGGGGCTGCCTTAACTGGAATTTCAACTTCTTTACCACTTCTCAAGACGATTGCACTTGCATTCTCTCTTGGATTTACTATCGTTTGAGAGGCTAATTTTCCTAAACTTAGCACCTCTAGTTGACTAATTGCAGTGGCCATTTGGCCCATCTGATTGTCTAAATTTTAAATACTGGCCCTCGCCTCTTGTTGAAATTGTTTTGCCTCCTGTTGAATTTGCAAAGTATTAGTGGCAAGAGACTTAACAATATCTTCTAAAAACATACTAGAATTAGAAGTTTGGCACTGTTGTTGTCTAGGGGGATATGGCTACTTATATTGCTGGAAATTTGAGCGGTTTTGAGTAACAGGCTACTTTATTTGTTGATTCCCATAGCTAAGATTAGGGTGATCCCTCCATCCTGGGTTATATATGCTCGAGTAGGGATCATACTTCCTTTGCGGTTGTTCAAGAAAACCACCTACCAGATTCACTTGCTCAATGGTTTCCTCTTGAAGAGTTGGGTATATATCGGTTGGATGTCCTGTTACTGAACAAATCTCACAAGCTTTCCAGTTTGCATATTGCCTACAACCATTTGACGAACAAGAGAAGTTATACTCGCAATTTGTTGTTCAATAAAGGAAACATTTTCTTCATTAACTTGCTTAGATGGAAAGTCAAGCTTAGTTCCAAATTGTTGAGAATTGGCTGCCATATTTGCAATCAAGTTTCTTGCGGCCTCAGGAGTTTTATCTACTAGAGCTCCTCCACTAGCAGTATCAATCATACTTCTATTAGTGGGTAGAAGACCCTCATAGAGATATTGGATTAGTAGCTGCTCACTAATTTGATGATGGGGACAGCTTGCACATAATTTTTTAAAATGTTCCCAGTATTCATGTAGGGACTCTCCATTGTGCTGCCTTACACCACAAATTTCTTTTCTAATGTTGGCTACCTTTGAAGTTGGAAAGTATTTTTTCAAAAAAAACATTTTCATCTCGTTCTATGTGGCAATACTCCCATAAGGTAAATAATAGAGCCAATCTTTAGTCGGATCTTTTAAAGAAAATGAAAAAGCTCTTAATTTAATTTGATCCTCAGTCACCCCTGTGGGTTTCATACTCGTGCATACCACATGAAGTTCCTTTAAATGCTTGTGAGGATCTTCACCTGCAAGGCCATGAAAAATGGGCAAGAGATGTATTAGTCCATATTTTAATTCAAAAGTAGTAGTAGCATCTAAAGTAGGAAACATTATGCATAAAGGTTGCTGGTTTAAATCAGGAGCGGCAAGCTCTTTCAAAGTCCGATTTCTAGCCATGACTTCTTCTTCTACTAAATCAGAATTGTTAGCAAACAGGGAGCCAAAAGCCAAGTTGTCATCTTCAGAATTTCTCTGATTTTCCCTCTTTAATCTGTGCAAAGTCTTTTTAATTTCTTGATCATATGACAAATCACCTTGATTAGAAGATCGAGTTGTAGTCATAAACAATTAAGGAAACTCTAATAAACTATAAAAAAAAAAAACTACCAAATGCTAATTTTTTTTTTAACAAAATAAAAATCACAATAAGCACAAAAACTAACTAGAATCAGTTCCCTAGCAATGGCGCCAAATTTGGCGTGCTGTTGCAATCACCCAAAAATAAAATCCTGTACTAAAAAAAAATATATGTAGTAGTGTGAGTAAGGGTCGATTCCACAGAGAATGATTAGTTTATTTTTATATTGTTAAGTAAGGAAGATGGGGTTTTTGATTGTAATGAGAATATCTTCAAAGGAAATAAAAACAACTAAAGAGCAATTTAATTTCAAAATATCAATTAAAGGAAAAAACATTGGTCGAAGTCAACGTCTACCATCGGAATCTTATAATTGATCATTGATGCAATATAAATCAATTAATACTTTGAATATTTACCGTTAGAACCATTTTCTTATCTCTCCTTAGTTGTAATTAATTAGAAAACAAGTAATCTAAATAATTCTAACAACTAAACAACCTAAGACAAGCGCTAAGGATTTAATCTAGTAGCAGTTTTAAGAATTAGAGAGATCAATGAAACTAAATAATACAAACACAAGCGGTTGCATTTAATTTAGTCGAGCATTCTTCTTAAGATCTAATAATTTTGACGCGGCAAATTATTAAAACTTAATTACTTCACAGATTAGAGAGATCAAACAATTACGGATTTGATATCTAACCTAGCAATAAATTACAACGAATAATAAACTAGCAGGTCTTCTAGTAATTAAACAAAATAATCATGAAAATAGGCACAGAAGAAGATTTGATACTCAAAACACAAATTGAATGATAAGAACAAATTAAATCTCACAGCTATATAAATTTCGAGGCTTTCGTTTCCTTTGACCAATTACAAAAGTTTAGCTACTTAGAGTCATAACAAAAAATATCAATCAAAAAAATGGAAGAGAAGGAAAGTATTTGGTTTTCCTTTCAAGCTAATACAATGGCTCAACTAAGCATCCAAAAACATACCAAGCATTGTATTTAGAACACACACTCCTCCCTTCTATTTATAAGCATCCTTCATGTAAGTTGTCATGACAAAATCATCACCATTTCAAGTTACTTTGCCATGTATCATTTTTTAATCCAAATAGTTTGTAAGTTGGCATTTGATCATTTATTTTTCCACCATTCTTACCTGAAAGTTTCTTGTAGGTTGAGTGTTCAATTTTGTTTCTTCTTCATTAGTTGCCTTGTATGACTTTGTATCTTGTGTTCAAACAATTTGTCTAGAAGAAACTTAAGTGCACCTAAATTTGCATGTGAGTTGATCATTGGATTTCCAAGGTGGTGTAGGAGTGCTTGCTGGAAAATATTGTGATGGCATGTGGATTTGATGCAATTGGTTAGAATTGTGGCTGAAGAATATTCAGGAACGTCACGTGCAAGTGCGTCCAATTCATGGTCAATTTCGTCTTGGATTGAGCCAATATCTTTCAAAATATAAAACATAAAAGTTATAGATATTTCTCCTAGGGTTCTATATCATCTTGAATCAGCTCAATCAGAGATTGGATGGGAGAGTTATACCCATATTACGAAGAGATGTCAAAACTGTCTAAAATTTCACAATTATCTTCATTTGCTACTAATGCCTCTATTTGTGTCCTAAATCAAAATATAAGAAAAATGAATATATTTAGGCATCAAATAAGAATAAAATATTAAACATTAAAAGAGAAAAATATGGCATTTTATATTCTCATTAATAGGTTTTGAGTTTGAAGATTAGTTGAAGAGATCGAAATACACGCAGTACATGAAGAGATCAAAGCTAGCTTACACTCAAAGATATCCAGTTGTAGAGTCCCAATCAAACACGTTAGCAATCCGTTTGTGAGGGACTCAACTGAGGGTTTTGTGAACACTTAAGATCACCAAAAGACACATATTCACATATATTGTTGAGATCTTGAAAATCTGAGTAGAACTTTAAGTGATCATGTGGGAGAAAATTCTTGAGTAAAGAATTTTTCGAGAAGCTAATTCCATGGGATTGAGTGAGAGCATATTCCAAGGTGGAGTTTTTGTGTTCGTGATCAACCACTTGATGTTCCAATAGGAAAGACAAGTGATTGGAAATCTTCAGTAGTTCTGGCAAACTACTATGATAGAAGACAAGCGGGTTGTGTATCTTGTTGTGTAAACGTGTCTAGTTACAAAGGTTTTGTAAACGTAGAACTTTACTTGTAATATCTTAATCAATAAAACTGACTTTTTGGGTTTGGTTGTCTTGTAGAGTTTTACCTCTGAGGAGTTTTTCAAAGGGTTTTTCTTCGTAACCAAAATATTGTGTTTATTGCATTTGATATTTTATATTGCTTACTAATCAGTGGTAAGTGTGTTTGTTAAACATTAACGTGCATAATCAAGGATACTTGGGTAATTTAACTTATGATAATGGAGATTGAGTGAGAACAAAGTGTTATTCTCATTCACTAAGTTTTATTATATGTTTCACCAATAATCGAATTTGGTGTTACAAATCATCTTTGCTTTTTCTAGTGAGAGAAGTTGATCTAATTTCTTTCTAGAAAAATCCATCCCTCTAACTAGTTTTGCTGGAGGGCTCCACCTTCCACTCCATCTCCGTTTCATTTGTCATTTCCTTTCAACTGCTTTTGCATGTAATTTCTTTTTTCCACTGGTTCAAATTTTCTCAGATCTAGTGCACTCTAGGCATGAAAAGTCGATACATGCCCCGCCAGGATGTTCTTCTGTCGCCGATCTACTTGGACAAAGTGGAACCACACCTAAAATGTTGGCTCATGGCCTTCATGCACTGTTGTTTCTACGCGCGCACAACTCGCTTAGATCCAATAGATCCAACAACTACACACTCTGCACCAGCAGATTTCCCAGTCGATACATGCCCGCCAGGATGTTCCTCTACCGCCGATCTGCTTGAACAAAGCGGAACCACACCTAAAATGTCGGCCCGTGGCCCTTATGCATTGTTATTTCTATGCGTGCACAACTCACTGAGATCCAATAGATCCAACCGCTACATGCTCTGCACCAGAAGATTTCCCACCCCTTATCCTTCAGATTGACCAAACCCCATTTTCATTCCACCAGCACTTGGCTCTCACAGGCATCTACAAGAAAACTGCTTAATTGTGACAAACTATTTCATGCAAAAATGATTAATTCTTGATAAAATGAGTCTATTTTAGTTGCAAATAATCCGTCACAAATATTCATTTTCTTTTTGTAATGGGTGTGGGTTTACTATTCCTCCACCGCAGATTTGTTCTTCTAAAGCCGATCTATCTGAGTTATTGCATTCCCTAATCGGTGATCCTTTTGAAGGAACTAAATATCTCTCTAAAAAGTATCCTAGGACAACAAACTACAGTGCACCTGCTTACACTGCTTCTAGTGGTGGCTTACCTTCAAAATATCTTTTAAGACAATACCCTCTTTGTAGGGTCTAGGTAGAGACCAAAAAATTGGTCTTAGAGCCCTTTTTGTTTGCCTTTTATCACCACTTTTGTACTGTGATTATTGTTTTGGGATATTTATTGGGAAATCTCATCCCCTCTAATATGTATGATCTCTTATTTTAATGAAGTTTGCGTACTTAGAAAAAAAAAAAAATCTAATTTGGTTACTCTCGTTTTACCATTTAAATGGTTATGGTTTCTATCAAATAGGACATCTTAAATAGTTGATAAATGCTATATATTTGCAATTGTAAAGTGCTGAAGTGCCATATAATTATTTTGAAAATATTGAATAAATACGAAATCCACATAAAAAAAAAAGAAATTAATAGTAGATCCTACACTTTTTCAAAAAAATTATGCGGTGATTTTCACTCTATGACTGTATTTAATATTATTTTATAAGCTTTTACTACAAGAAATAACACCTAGTTAGCGGCGTTTCACAAGTATATTGATCATATATAGCTAATCGAGTGAGTTTTTCAAAGAGCATGAAATAAATATAAATTATAGAACTCACTTCATATATATATATATATATATATATATATTCATAATATAAGTTCCTCTTTTTTTTTTTTTTTCTTTTAGGTGAAGTGGGATAATAATTGACGATAATTGGTTAACAAAAGTTTTCAAAATTTTGGAGATTTCTAAACTTTAACCCAACCATTTAACTAGATTTCAATGACAAGTAAAACTTAAACACAAAAAATTACAAAAAAAAAAAAAAAATGAAAGAAAGAAAGAAAAAAGAAAAAGAAAAAGTGGAAGAGGTCATACTAGACTCGATTGAAATAATCCAATTTCTTGACCTAATTAGAGATTCCAATGTAAATAGATCATAGACACATCACTTAATGGAGACGAAGTCTACACAATCCAAAAACTGTATTCCTCTTTCATCTTAGTGTAATGAAATGAAGCTCAACAGAAAAAAGTCACCGCGCGAGCCGTCATTCTTAACTTATTTTTTCAGTCAGTAAGTTTTTAAGTCCATGAAAAGTCCGATTGGAAAATGAGAGAATTATCCATTTTTCAATAAAAGAATTGATACCAAGAGGACTAGTACAGACAGATCATCAGGCATAAAATAACGATAAATTACATGGCCGGAGGTCAAGAGTACGTGAACATATAATCCGGATTCAAGTGAAATATATATACGTATAAATATATATATATTATATATAAGAGGTAATTAAGCGATCGATAGTATTGACATAATTAATTTTATTTATATTTTAAAATATTACCAACAGGCCGAGTAGACCAGGAAAAAAAGGCAAGAAACTACGACAAATTGCATAGCCCAAGGTCAAGAGTGGTACGTATAACGTGCATGACATGAGCCTTTCACTGTTTTATTTGAACCCACCAGAAAAATAATGATCATTAGTTGTCAACTTTAAGCAACAAAGTAAAAATAAATATTTGCAGACGGCTTAAGGCCTTATTTTTCTTTGTTTCACCAAAGTCTACGTTCTCATGTTTCTGAGATGCATTTGATTTTTGACCGACCAGTTAATTTGGAGTTGGCAGCAGGATTTAGGGAATTCTTCGGCTTGCCTTCTCCCCCATTAAAACTGTTCTCGAGAAAAGTGATCCTGACAAACATCAGGGTTAGAAATGGATTTCAGGAAATATATTTTAAAAAAAATCTATAATATATATCATTAAAAAATCTATAAAATCTCCGATTGATCTCATATGTTAATATTTTTTGTTGGACGATACTAGCGAGCTATTTGGAGCTTACCACTTCAGGTTTGCTAGGCAAAATTGGTGTTTTTATTTTTTATTTTTTTTATTCTTATTTTTTTTTATTTTAAAATATTTAAAAAATATATCAATAAATTAATAATTAATTTATTAATTATTAAAAATCAAAATAGTGAACGAAATAACTAAAAAAGTTCTTATGATCCCCCTCTTTTATAAGGATCATCTAAAAAATGAATTGTTTTGAATGCATTCAAAAAGAAAAGTTGACATAGATATTATGGATCCAAATTTGTTTTTTACTTTTTTTATAAATTCGTTTATATCTAATTTCTGTAGAATTTAATCTATATGATGTCAAATTAAGTTATCAAAATTGATGGAAAAGTATGATTTTTCTTTTCTGTTTCAAGAGTAATTATAGAAGAATTCTGAAAGACCGGCCAGTCGGCCACACGTCAATCATGTGACTAAGCAATACGATTGTTTGCAGGTCAATTAAAAGAATCAATAATTAACCAAATTGACAAGCAGCAAATTTATTATTCTTCGCCGCCAGGTAATGTAAAAAAAATGTGTTTAGAAAAAAGAAATGTAAGAAAAACGTGATTTATCCATTTTCTTGATATCACTGGTCAATAAGTTGGTGCTAAATTCGGATTTGTTTTTTATCTATTGTGATGAACGTGTGGTCGAATATCGAATATTCCAAATAATATATATTATAGTTGATCTTTTCATGATTTCGTAAATAAGAAAAGATTTAATAATTCTGAAAATAAATAAACCTACCACCAAATAGAAGGTAGCACGAGGGATACAAGCAGCTTAGGCTGCTTAAAAAATTTTTTAAAAAAAAGCAGCTTCATAAGTAGGCAGCTGTTTAAGCCCCCATCTCAGTTTTATATATATATATATATACACACACACAAGAGGATTCTCAGATTTCAGTACAGGGATCTTATTGTATAAAAGGCGGTATTGACAAAATTATTTTGCTCAATGATATTTCTTATTTTCAAGAAAATTTGTTTCCAAGAAAATCTGAGGAAACTTAGGATTTTCGACAGCTGGAACTTTAAAAGGTGAAACTTTAACCTCAGCCCCCGTACTGAAATCAAAATGGTTTCAAGTAAGGGATGGCTGCATTTTACAATGGTTTTGTCTCCATACTCAATCTCAGCATTTTTCTAGATATAGAATACAACACATGATCAAGGTGACTTACTATGCCTGATAAGACCTTTCTGAAAAAGATCAACAATTTCATTTTTGTAAAATTCCAAAGTCGCACTATTCATCTGAATAGGTCGGGTTTTAGTTGGAATATTTTTTTCACAAAAATCTTTAACATAAGGTAAAGAAACTTCATGTTTTTTCCGATCCCAAAAAGCATTTGGAAGGTCGGAGCAAATATCAAAAATTAGTTTTTTATGAAAATCATCAATTTTTGATTGAAGTAATGGATGAGATAAATACTCAGAAATCTTTTTAAATCTTACTTCCTGTTGGAGGAAATTTAAATAATTAGTCTTTGTAGAAATTAAAGGCATTTTTCTTTTTGACGTATCGGCGTCAAATTTGGCAGCAAATTTAAACTTCACTTTCTGTTTAAAGGGATCAGTAATAATCTCATCTTTTTCAGTCAGAATGGGACAAATGAAATTAATAAAAGACATTACTAAAATAACATCTCAAGTCATGTTTTTAACCAAAACAAACGAAATTCTAAAACAAACATTATTTTGATAAACATGGGTATTATTGAGCTCATAATTGATTTTCATCTTAGAGCCATTTGCAGCTGAGAGTTTCTCAGAGGATTTTTCGAAATACTTAGTAGGAACTAAGCCTTCACGGATACAATTAAGATCCGAGCCTGAATCAATTAAAGCAAAAACAGAAAAAGAAAATTATGGCAAACAACAATTTCAACCTTAGAATACCATTTAGTAGGCATAAGCTATTTAAGCAAACAAATGGCCTTGGGAGGTTCAGAGAATTCACCATGGTCTGGAACTTTTGTTTCCTCATTATCGAAAGGACATGCTTGATCAAGATGTTGTTCAATTTTAAAAGAAAGTAAATCTTGTTTAAAAGATGAATTTTCAAGTTTGAGGGAGTTGATTTCAGTCTTGACTTCAACAAGTTCTTTATTGATTAAAAAAATTTCATGCTGTAAATTATTTGTTGAAACATCTTTTGGTTTCTTCTCGAAATGTCTTAATGTTTCTTGGAAACTGATTCTCTCTCGAGAAGTTGACAGTTCTCTATAAGTCATAGTCTTCTTGAGCTAATTGAGATATTTCTCTTTTAGCTCAATATTCTCAATTTGAGAAATCAAAGTTAAAAGAAGGTTCTCTTGTTCTTCTTCCTTAGTTAAAACATTAATTATCTTAACTCTGGAGTTGCAACAAGAACCATTGCAATTGCAACCAAGCTTAATCATTGCTAAATTAAATGGTTTAGCTTTTGAGTGATATTTTGAATCACTAGAGCTAAACTCATCTTGGTCAGAAGATGAAGTACTGTTTTCAAGGAGGTGAAACAGTTCTTCATGGTCATCTTCACCAATATTCAAGGCATTAAGCTTGTTCTTTAACTTACTGGGCTTTTTAGGATTAGGACACTTATCAACATAGTATCCTTTTTTGCCATAGTTAAAACATGTCCCTTTGGAAGGGTTTTTCAGAGATTTTTTATGAAAATATTTTTTATGAAAAGGTTTTTTGTAAACTTCATCACGGATTTTTCTCCTGTTTTCCCCGTGAGATTTTTTGAAAACTTTTTCAAAATGCTTTCTCTTCTCACGGGATGGGGCGATAGGAGAAAGGCCAAGTTGTTGACAGAAATTTTCCATCTCATATTTGGCTCTCTTTCTATCTTTCATCTGTTGATTGATAAGCTTTTGATCATTGCACATACTGATACCGAGTTTCTTTATCGAGACATAAAAACACTTTCATACCAATTATAATCTGACATATTAGGACATCTCAAATTATTCAAATAATCAGAAACACGATTAGTAATATTGGAAGGGGTTCCAATAAAATGCTTAATAATCGTATAAATCAAAGTATTAACACCATTAGAGATTCCTCGTCCTATGGTGTTATCAAAACAGGCGTTCCATCATCATTTTGCTTAACAGCAAATTGAATCATTTTTCGCGCTTCTTCAGTGAGATGTTTGTCCCACCAAGAACGAAGCATGCCTGTAAAACTAGAACCTAACATCTTAACGAAGTCTGGTTTCAAAATATTATTATTAACATAAGCATCGGCGACCATGGACATTTTTTGCAAAGTATTGAAGACTTCTTGTTCAAACTATCCATCAATATTCTACTCATATATTTGGTCAGCACTAGCTGAAAATTGATTTTGGAACATGCGTTCTTCCATTTATAAATCTGGTGGAGTAGGCTTGGTAAACCAGTTTTTTATAAAGCCCGTAGGTCTTGTAGAAGTAAGTTTGGATATTTATAGTTTCTCCAATGAAAATTCTTCAAAATCATCATTAATGACAGAATCATCTACCGAAGAATCATCTGTATAAACTTCAATAAAACCATAATCAATCCCTTGGCCACTTTTGTCCAAAGCATTAGTGGAGGGTTTTTCTAGCTTAATTTGAGCTAGCATTTGATCAATTTTACTCAAAGTATTGGCATTATCAGTCTTCTACCTGTTCTCTAGTAAAACAATCAAAGGTTTTTCAAGAGGTTTTGAAAAACTAGCTGAAGTTTTCTTAGAAATGGGTTTTTCAACTTTATCCTCAATACGGTCCAATTGTTGACCTATTGTATGGAGAGCAGTGTTGACAAAATTATTTTGCTCAATGATCTTTCTTGTTTCCAAGGAAATCTGAGGACACTTAGGATCTTCGGCAGCTGAAACTTTAAAAGGTGAAGCTTTAACCTCAGCTCCCTATACTGAAATCAAAATGGTTTCAAGTGGGGGATAGCTGTATTTTACAACGGTTTTTTCTTCAGCTTTTGTAAAACTGGTCTTTAAAACATTTAAAGAATAATCTTTCAGATCATAATGATTTTCAAGGAAATCAAAGAAAAGAATATGCTTGTTGGAAGCATACATCAATTCTTTCTATTTTTGTCTGACTTGTTTCTTTTCAGTTAGATTAAAATTCGCATTATAAGCTTTTCGTTTAGGACGGTTTTCCATGCTATTAAAATTATTAAACAAAGCAATCATATCAGGTTTAAAAGATTTACACATCAACATCAATTGTGGGTGTAATGGTGGTGTGTTCATAGCTAAATTCGAAACTGTCGGTGACATAGGTGTCGGCGATGTAGAAGAATAATCTTCTACCTCAATTTCTTCCTTTTTAGCTTTTCCCTTGGATGATGGAATATTATCCTTGGTTGTGTAATAAGTTGAAGTAACTTGCGAATCAGAAGAAATATCTTTCAGCTTTAAATCAGAGCATTTTTTCTTGGGAATTTCCTGAATAAACACTAGACGAATAGGATTTTCTATTTTGGTAGAATCCTCCAAAAATGTTTTGAGATTTACATCTTCACTAATTCTTGGGTTCGAAGAACAAGACAATCTGGAGCCGGCGAAAGAATGTCTCCTTTATTTGGCTAGGGATGGTCCGTCAAATGAAATTTTTATAGTACTATCAAGGTATTGCTGAATCAAGTCGAGATCTTTATCCTAGGATACAATCTTTACTGGTGGTAGTTCCTTTTGAAGAATCCACTCATCTGAAAGAGAAACATTTCTCCAGTATATCATTTAGGGTATTTTGATGTGAGTACTAGAAGTAGAACTCTGCATCAGAAGGGTCTGGTCTCTAGCAGACTTAATCTTAGCCTTAGAGAGTTCCCAGGGTTTGGTCTCTAGCAGACTTAATCTGACCGATACAAGACTGCTTTAAATACTCCTTTTGATCACTATGAGTGGAACGTGATACCATTTGGGCTAAAAAATGATCCTAGTGATTTCAGAACATCATGAATGATATTTTCAATAGTTTTATCCATTTTATTATTGTTTATATTGATGATGTTTTAATTTTTTCAAAATTCATTGATGATCACTAGAAACATTTGTCGAATTTTTTTGATATCATTCGGCATAATGGTCTAGTGGTTTCTGCTAAAAAGATTAAATTATTCCAAACCAAAATTAGATTCCTTACCAAAATTAGATTCTTTGATATTTCTGAAGGCAAAATCAAGCCAATTCAAAGGGCTATTGAATTTGCTAACAAATTTGCTGATATTATTTTTGATAAAACTCAGCTCCAAAGATTTCTTGGTTCGCTGAATTATATTGCAGATTTTTACAAGGACATGAGAAAATAGTGTCGTCCTCTCTTTGAGAGACTTCAACTCAGTCCTCCTCTGTGGACTGATATCCAAACCAATTTAATTAGGCAAATCAAGGCATATGTCAAAACTCTTCCATGCCTTGGAATACCTAATTCTGATTCTTTTAAAATTGTCAAAACTGATGCCTCTAACATAGGATATGGTAGCATTTTGAAACAAATTGTTTCGCCAGGTTCTTCTGAACAAATTGTTAGCTTCCATTCTGGAACCTGGAATCATGCACAACATAATTATAGTATAATTAAAAAAGAAATATAATCTATAATACTATGCATTTCTAAATTTCAAAGTGATTTGCTTAATCAAAAATTTCTTTTAAGAATTGATTGCAAAAACGCTAAATATGTTTTAGAAAAATATGTTCAAAATATTGCATCCAAACATATTTTTGCACAATGACAAGTTATCTTAAGTATTTTTTATTTCGATATTGAACATATTAAAGGATCTGAAAATTCGATCCCTGATTTCCTTACCCGTGAATTCTTGCAGAAAACATAAGTAAGAAAAAGAAGCCAGAGAGTTCCCAAAGACCCCCGTCTCTCCCTGCTCCTCCGACTTCATTATTTTTGCCAATAGTAGCTTCCCCACTGGAAGTTGCTAACAGATACACTGCTCTAGGAAAGATACCTGGATCAGTAACCCCCAGTTATTTTGCTTCGGCATTAACTATGCCATATGATCCCTTGTCCAATCCTTTGGCATCGGCAAGATCCAGATTGCCTTCTGCCTCCAAGGCAGAAAATTAACAGAAAATTTATTTTCAGAATCTGTTTTACATTGAAAATTCGATAGATACAGATCCTTTCAAAATAGCTTTTCATTATTTCTCCCCAGGTTGGCATTGGACTCCTAGATATCCAACTAAAGACCTGAAATTTTATCTTTCGATATTGTCTCACACTCAGTCAATATCCCTAAAACCGATCTATGACAAAGTAGATCCTTCAAAATTTTTTTCCCACAATTGTTATCTGGTCAATGTTATGACCCAACAGGAATGAGGAAACAATCCGAATACTTTTAAAAGTATACCAGATAAGTCAATTCAATATAATTATCATGATTATATTAATTCTTGTCTTCATTTTCCTTTTTATCAAACCCCAGACTTATCTTATTCTTGATTCTTTAATTTTGACAAGAAATGCAAAACCAAATTTTCCATATGGTCTCAGCAATGGTGGCAACAATTTGGCCTCATTCCAGATATCTATCCTGAGAGTTTGCAGCCAGTTCTCACCCATTTTAAGACGGCTGCTCCACCCAAGATGGATCGCATGAATGCCAAATTACCATTTTTGATTCATTTTTGCTCTAGATATAAAATTCCATGGATATTAAAATGGACTTACGAAAAGAACGGCGATATTCTTGTTTGTCGCTTTTTTGTAAAGTATTAGGATAAATTTCAACACTCTCCAGATCTTGCGTCAAAAGTTTTGAAAGATTTTCCACCATTGGTTCCCAATTTAAAGGACTGGGAGGAGTTTCCCTCACCAAAGACGCAGGCAGAGTTAACTTTTCCTTTTTCAAAAATTATAGAAAAGGATACACCGAGTTCATCTTCAAAGCAAAAGAAGAAGACTTCCTCAAATAAGAAGACTTCAACTTCGCCAAAGAAGAAAGACTCAGATATAGAAAGTTCTTCTTCTTCAAAAAAAGATTCCAAGAAGAAGCAGAACAGAGATATGCTTGAACTATTGAAGAAATCCATCGAAGGACAACATAATAGCATGATGCTATTAAAAAAATCTATTAAGGATCAAAACAATAGTGAAGATTTAGCTAAAGAATTAGATGCTTCTGATAACTACAGCAACACTTTTCGACATGATGAAGAGTATTCTCTGCCCCGGCTTGGAGAACCTTAACTGTAGTCCACTCAGATAACCTGTCGGCACAAGAAGACAAAATACTTTCAGTGCAGACAACTTTGCTTTTATTCAAAAGTGACAGCATAAAATGACAAGTCCATTTCTAGTGCTTGGTGAGGAGTTACTTTTGCTTTTTTCTATTTAGCCTGTGATTTACTCCGGGACTTACTTTTGTAAAGGCTCATTCATCTATAGAAGGAGACCTTAGTTTTCATTTGAAGGTAGAGCGTTTTTTTCCCTTCTCTTTGATAAGAAGCTTGCTCCCAACCTTCAAATATTTCGAATCTTGTAACTTTGTGAATATGTTTAAATTGTGTAAGTCTTATATTTCAATGAAGAATCTTTTGGTTCAAAGTTATCTTCATTAATTATTTTTGCATAGCATTAAATGCATTTGGTCAGCTCTACCACCTCATATCTGTTTTATATTTCAGATTATCCAGTTATCTGGTCCTCCAGTTATCTAGTCCTTTTATATCTTTTGTATCATTTAATTTAATTACACTTACTTCCGCGTTTGTAGTATCAGAGCTACTTTCGGTTCTGTTACTAATTGATTAACTTTATCTTTACTTCTTATTTATCTTGATAATTTTAGAAGATATTCTGTCTCCCTATCTTGTTCTTTGCTTTATTCTGTTGGCGCCACCGCAGTCGAATACCAAGGTTGAACAGTAAGTCCCTTTTGGAAGCCAGGAAGGTAGTGTTAGGGCATGAGAGGATTCTGGTTGTGATCCACCGGTATGTATTACGAAATGCAGCAGAGTAAGGTTCAAGATCTAGAATTAAGAAGTACCTGAGTTTTGCTTTGGTTGTTACCAAGATGAGCATGATGTTTAGATCGAGCTCGTCAGTTAGTTCCAGATCTGGATTGCCGCCTGATATTATTAATGAAGTCGGAGGAGCAGGGAGAGACGGGGGTCTCTGGGAACCCTCTGGATTTTCTTTGCTATCTATAAAAGGAAAAGAAAAAGGGTTTACTTTGATACAAATCACGTTTAGACCGTCCTGTTTAATGAGCAGAGATGTTGAATTCTTTATAAATAGTAATGATAAGTTGAGATTATAAAATGAGTTTTGTAGAACCTATTTAAAATAAGTCTACATATATTTAAATGTTTAGATGAATTTAAATTATGTATTTATAAAAATTTGAAAAATATTGCAAGACACGAGCGTAAAGAAATGTTGACTATATAAAAAAGATTATGAGTTACATATGTAAGGGGATTTAAAGTTGAGATAAATTTAATAATTTAAAAGTTAAATATTAATTGAATGTTAGAATCAACTTAAAATTAGAATAAAATGAATTTTCGAATGGAACTCAGAGAAACCAACAACAAATTGAAAATATCAAAACCTACAACATTTGACTTTTTAGATCGATGGGATTAAAAATAAAGAATACAGCATTAATTGGTCTTTTAGATCAGTTAAAAATCTAAACTACTAAAGGCTATGGCGGTGATAAATATGTTCTTCTAACCCTCCCATGCCATGTCAAAGTACTATTGCTCCAACTATAGTTTTGTTTGTTTTCACAATTAAATTATTGATCTCAATTCATCCTATCTAATCATTAATTTTTTTAAAAATTTTATACAAATAAAATATTAAAAATATTAAAAAATATTCTAACAATATTTTATTCAACTTTCAAATTTAATTTTAACTCATCATATCTTATCTATAAAAAAAAACGAGGTACGTCGTATGTTCTACCACATTCATGAGGATAAGATATGATCAACAAATATATGGGTAATTTGCAATTTATATTTCAAGTTTGTAGTTAAATAATAACTTTTATAGTTTCGTGGTCGTATTACAATATAATTTGTATTTGAGGGAGTGAAGTGTATTTTCCCTTATTGTTTCTTTATTTGAAGTTTTATATAATTTCATTGTATTTATTTTTTTGTGTATATATATTCTTTTTGCCTTAAACATGACTGCAATATAATTTTTTTCTATGATAGATTTTTATTTTCCTGTTTTTTACTATAATAGATCAAATATAACATCAAATCCTAATAACTTAACGACCACTCAGTTTAAGTGAGCTAGAATCATACTTGACTTCTCTTAAGATTAGGTAGCACAGAAGCTCAAATGAATTGGGAGAAGGGAGTTTTGGAAAAGGATATGGAGCTTAAAGCCGGCAACAATGTAAAATGTTTTGCTTGTGGAGCTTGCAATGAGAATCTGGTAAACTTTTTCTATTAGTGGATCTACATAGATAATAAATCATATATTGAAGGGGGACTCTTTTATCAATATTGATTATAGAGAAATTTTATTTACAATTCTAAGCGGGGGACTGTATATACAGTCCCATTGATGAATGAGAATACGTAAAAATAATTTTAAAAATGGATATTATTGTAATTTTTTTTTTTTAAAACATAACTAAATGAACTTGCATAAACAGTCTTCATTTAGAAACTATATATAGACTAACTCTTGACTACATTAATACATGCTCAACCATAATGTCTCGACAAACCATATTCCATCGAGGAGAAAAGAGTTTTGATTATAACATTCAAATTAAAAAAGGGTGTCACCTTTTGTAACACCTAGATTAAGAATAATGTCATCTCCAGAAATCAAGGAGACTGCTACTAACGTTTTAAGACATTTACTTAGAAGTCATGTATAAAAGATTTGGACATGAATACAAAACATAATTTACTAAATACTAAAAACTAAAAGAGATTCAAATAAGCGCTAATTCAAATCTATACAATGTCATGTACATAACAAAATAACTTATTAATAGCTAAAAGCATAAAAGTAAGCATCCCCAAGCTAAGTCTCATCCTACATATTCATTCTTATACTGAGCATCACCAGGAATGGTTGAAACATAACATAATAAAAATGAGTCGAATATTCAATAGTTAACTCGCCATATAATAAACATAATATAAACATTGGTTTTCCTTGCAATAAATATATATATATATATATATATATATATTCTCAAAAATACAAAAATAAACATGACGAGAACAATACATAGTGTCTTAATTTTTTTTTGTAACTAAAAGAAATTTAAAGGTTTTCTATAGACCTTACAAACCTGCAATCTAGAAATAATCGAGCGATCGATTAGATTTTAGCCTGATAGCATATTTAGATTGGGATCCACCACGCGACCACTAAGAAAATTTTAGTATGTCTACTTATTGGCCATAAGTTG
Source organism: Platycarya longipes (assembly GCA_036559045.1). NCBI lineage: Eukaryota > Viridiplantae > Streptophyta > Magnoliopsida > Fagales > Juglandaceae > Platycarya > Platycarya longipes. Next base: position 9,219,434 of record CM071801.1, read on the forward strand.
GTTTGAACAATTTTGGCCAATAGCCCATAGGGAGGAAGCATAACATGTAAAGGCATTCTATGCACGATTTTTAACTTTGTAACGTATTAGTCGGTACGACCGAAATATGCTATACCGACCAGCTGTCTGGTATAGATTACATAGTAGTTTCGTACCGACCAATATTTCAATTTGTCTTTCGGTCGTACCGAATTTTGGCCTTTTATCTTTTTTTTTTTTTATTTCTTGCTATTTTTTTTACCCCAATTCATACTAGACTATTTACATAAATATATTTTTATATATAATTTATTCATATATTGACTATTATTTTGAAATATAATTTATATATATAATTGATTTATGTATAGACTATTCCGGAATGGTACACGAAATGGTACTGGTACTGAAATATTTTATTCCAGTGCTTTGACCGGTATGCCTGTCGATATGGTATTCAAAACATTGATTCTATGAACTCGAGGAGACTATGAATTCTGGCCCATGAGGACTAACAAATAGTTCTTTCTTTCATAGCAATCTTAATAGGGGTCCTAACTCCTTTTGTAAGGATATTTTGGGTTCTCTATCTCGAGGAGTTCATACATTTCTCGTATCACAGTTGGGGTAACATAGATTTTAACACCTCTCACAATAGATGAAATATTATGATCCACAAAATTGAAATGAGTCAAATTTGAGTAGAACTCACGCACTACTTCCACACATGGTGTAGGTGGGGCTGCAGTGAGTTTTTCCCACTATCTCTCTATGGCGCCATGACTCCCCCCTGGGATATAAAGTGACTTACGACACTGGGATGATGATCACATGGGTCATCCAAAAGAAAACCGATAAAAAGGATAGACATCAACATTAGGGACCATAATCCCCACTCTCAGCCATTATGTCATGTCACTTCTCTGGTGGAGCCTGTCCCTCGGTCTCAACCTCATTCTCTGTATCAAAAACTACATTTTTACAAAAAGAAATCGTAGGTAGACACGATACACCACATGAGACGCGAATCTCAGTAAACAAAAATCTGTCTCACAATATAAATAACCAGATACAAGCGAAGTACACATATATTCTCAACTAAGCATTAATACACACACATCAATCTGTCCTTTCCCAGAAAGGAACTCCACATGCACATCAAACTGTCCTTTCCCAGAAAGGAACGAACATACCAAATTATCATTTCCCAGAAAGGAACATATCTACCCATATACGCCAGCTGTCCTTTCCCAGAAATGAATGCATTTAGCCGTATAGCCATCTGCCCTTTCTCAAAAAAGGACGCATCAACTAGTACAAGCCAAAAATCCAGTTTTTGGCCTATAACACAATTCCTTATTTTTTTTATTAAATATATACCATGGCCTCCTCTAGGGACCATCTATACATCTTGGCTTTTTTCGCCACAATACGGGTAACGATCATGCGTGTGACTTCGTAACGGACGATGTTCAGCTCCGTGCCCAGCCGTACCATGACCACGCATCCCTTAGACCTTGCCAGCAGAGTAACCACGGAGTTGGCACGAGAGCGTTACCATCTCGTCTGATCCTGTTGTCAGTCAGCAACAATTCAGGAGACATCACTCAATTTTTATTCGCTCCCGAGTGACCAAAAAAGCTCGACCGAAATAATACCCTATCTCGGCTTGAGGTCATGATACACACACATCCACAAGTTACAACCAGACCAAAAATCACCCAAATTATAACACACATTACCAAAACCCAACATAGTTAAAATAATCAGAACAAGTAAGAAATAATATATGCATGATAAGCAGATATTGGATGGCATGATAACAATACACAACAAGTAAAATCATTCCAACCAACCATTCTAAATTTCAACAACCAGATTTTCACAAAATACAATTGCAACCAAATCAACTACAAGGTAATCCCATCCTCCATTTAACGGCCTCGGGCCCAATCAATTAGCCTATTCCCAAATTTTATCCCACCAATTAACCAACACTTCAAGTTGCAATTTAAAGCGTAGCATATAATTAAATAATCAAATAAAATTACAACCCAATTGGACTATTACTTACCACTTGCACACTGGCAAATTTGGATGATTGAGCATGCTTCAGTTACGAGTCCCATGATTGGATGAGTGCGCGCTCCATGACAAGGTGGCACCAAATGTAGCAAAGTAGCGACAGGGCAGCAGCAGTAGTGATGGTTTAGGTTCAAATCCTCGATTTATGGTGGATCTGAGACTATGAATTTCGAGAAAAGGGATTGGGTTCACACTTAAGTCATGGACCGGGCCTCTCAAACCATACACAATCGGCCCAAACCACAAAACACACATAATGAAACAAACTTAATCTTAACCCATAAAACAAAGGCCCAATCGGAAAATAAAGCAAAGTCACATTAAAATAAATTACACAACTTAGTAACAATAAAGTACAATAAAATAATTAAAATCCAAAATACTACTTAATAGAATAATCTAAAGAATGATTAATATAATAAAATAAAGTAAAATAAAGTAACCAAATAATAATTCAAATAAAAGCACTCCACAAAAGCTTAAACTCAAAATTAGGATAGAGAGAAAAGATTCAATAATTTAAATTAAAACATCACAATATGAAATAGTACAAATTAATAAGACCCAATAATCTAAATAAGCTTAAATTAATGAACCAATTCGAAAAGGTCCAATAAAATAAAATGTTTATTGAAACAAAAGAAAACCCAACAAATTAAAAATAGTAAAATAAACCCACTAAAACAAAAATAATAATGATAACTATCCAAAAGAAAGAACCAATAATAATAATTAAATAAAATAACTAAAAACACTAAAATTAAGATCTCACAAACCACTGATAACTATAATAAATCAAATAACAACAATAGTAATCAAATAAAAAGTGAAATAAACCACAAATAAATATATTAAAATCAATTAAATGACCAACAATAAGAATAAAAGCAACAAGTAAAATGCACAAAAACTTGGCGTCTCACACTCTCAACAAATATATGACCACTGATTTCTAATGTGAGATCATTAAAGTCATGAAATCATACCTCTATTTAACCTAAAACTAGTCTTTGAGAGAAAACACTTCTATTAAAAGTTTCAGCTTTTGGAGAAGTGAAACTCTCAAAGACACCAAATTTAGCACCAGACTTAAAAGGTTGAGCAAGAGTCTTAAAAGGTTTTGAGATGCGTTCTATTGTATCCTTGGTTTGTTAGGTCTCATGTTCATGTGGTTCCCTCTCACTTGAGGAACTAGTTGGTGCAATAATCTCAATCACTTTCTTCCTATTTGCCTTTTCCTTGAAATAAGCAAACATAGTCATACACTACCAGTTAGCAAATAAAGTTATATAAAGTGAGGTAATACTTTTGTCAGAATCACTTCTTAACTCTGCACACTATTGTGAACATCTATTATGTTAGAAACACTTCTTAGCAAAGAGCCTCTATCACATCTTTTATCAACTAGTACTTGAATATTTCAAGATCTATTAGCATGCATGTAGAGAGAAATAATCACAAAGCATTGCATAATCTAAAGTTGAAAAGAAAAAGAAAATATGATTGAGGCAAAGACTCAAACATTTGGTGGCAGTTATTTGAACCTGAAAAACAAAGTGAGCCAACCCACCAAAAGTCTTTCTTAATACACACAAAACCACCTTAACTTAGATAATCATAGATTCAACTACATTCTTTGAAACTTAACAGACCCAACACATAGCAACCTTATCTACTCGATACACTTCAAATTCGAGATTTTGTGCCCTAAAATTAGGGAAACCGACTTGAAGAGACGTAAGAGTTACATACCTTGAACTTGAGTTGCTAAGATATGGGTTTTTCTTTGATTTTGAACCCAATAGATAAGAGGATTAGTATTAGGGCTAGGGCATGCAAAATTAAAGAGAGAGACATTGAAACACGGGTTGCATATGTGAGAAAAATTTGGGATGAAGGGCTTTTATTTATGATAAAAACATACTGCATTCATTAATAACGGAGACGACAACTTAGACCTAAAACATAAATTATAAGTCAACTACAATATTAATAGTGTCTAGTACATAACTGTGACTGACATGGTCTAGTCCATTTTGCAAACCTCTACATACTATCGTTTGAAAGACAACACAAATCTGTTCGTGACAAAATTAAAACAAACAACATACTTTGTCTAATACGAAGTAGATGACACACTCTATGAATAAAAGTCCAAGAGAAGATGTGTGTTTTTATTATTATTATTTTTCTAAAATAAAAGACATAACATAAATTAAAGATATATGGGAAAAATGAATTACATCTTGAAAAGATATAGATTCACATTTTCAATCTTGGAGGAAAAAAACTTACAAATAACATGACTGTGATGGCACGTGATAGCCACGTGCCACCATAGGAGTATGGTAGTCAGTCAGGTTTGAAGTAACTGGTGGCGCTAGACCCAGAAAAGCTACATGTGGTGGCAAAGGAGCACCTTTAGCGGTGGCATGAGGATTTTCAAGTGCCCACTTTGGACCGTGTGTGTGGATCGTGTGTAACTCTGTTCGAAAAAATACTTCTATTGCCTGAAGGATTGGTTCTTTGGGAAACCTACGGTAAGGTGCGTGGTGGTTGGTGGATGCTGGAGAGCAACAAATAAGCCTTCCACCATTCTTAGCCCTAAAAAAACAACAAAGAAAGAAAAGAAAAAAAGAAATTAAGGAGATGGGATTGTGGCTTCTCGCCCCTCTGTGCAAGTTTTGATTTGGTGGTGATTTCTAGAGAAAATGAGGAGTCTCTCCCTCTAAACTCGATGCTATAGGTTTTCAATGGCCCTAGTATGAGGGACTCTTAGGCAATGCACATTCCCCGCCTAGTGACTTAAGTCACTTAAATGGCCAACGTGCGCAACACGGGTGTTCTCTCTCTCTCTCTCTCTCTTGGTTTATCACATAAGTACCTATTGAGTCCCACTAGGACAAAAAATATCCTTCCCTTTTTTTTTAGTTTTATTATAAGTAAAAATAAAAATAAAAATAAAAATAAATCAGTAAATTAAAAAAAGGAGATTAAAAATAAAAATCATGACCTGTTTTTCTCACAAAAGAATAACCACATGAACAGTGCTTGAGCCTTTAGTGTAGCACAATTTCAAGTTTCATGTCTCTCACACTATCTACTCAAAAAGGAGATGCATTTCTTCATATTGTAGCCATCACCATGGTCACTTACACCTTATTAGTTGATCAACTAAAGGTATTGTGAGTGCATAGTGAGGAACACCAAATTTTTATTTACTTCTCCACCTTCCCACTTTTATTTTATCCATATAATTTACTGTATAGATACTCTAAAAAGGGATTATCTTCCCTAAAAGGTCAAAGTTTATGCTAGGGTTTGGTATTTGAAAAAGTACCTCCCCCCAAACACAAGGTTTTATGCACTCATAATGTCCTTGGATGAATTGCTCATATTTTTTCACAATGATTTTGAGTAATGATTTTTTCTATAAGGACTTGAAAGTGTAGATTCGAGTTCAAGTGTTTTTATTTTTTCACAATCATTGAACACTTTAACTTTTTCTATAAGGATCAACCTTTTTGCGTGACAAGAGGAGATATTTTCCTTTTCAATACTAGGTTCAACTAGTATCAGTCAATTTAATGTATTGACTCCTAGTTTCTATGAGTACCTTTATTATCCAATTTTTTATAACATTTAGAAGATAAGATGAGGTTCTTCACAATGCATAGAAAAGTACCTTTGTTTGTTTTTCCATAAGGTTAGTACCCCCAAGGAAAGAAACATACCAAAATTTTTTTTGCTTCAATCCAAACAAAGCAAATTTTGTGAGGACACAACGCTAAAAGATTTGGCATACCTATAAAACTTACACCTTGCTCAATAAGGAGTTCATTATGTCTATGGAAAAACAAGCAGATTAATTTTGGAAATCAAAATAAAATGGCTAAAAAGAAATTATTTACATATATTTTAAGTTATTCAAAAAATCAATGCATATCACATACAATAATGGCTTTTGTTAAAAATTCAAACCTTAGTCCATCTAGAGGTTTTGTAATAAATCATCCAATTGATGTTTCGTAGCACATGCTCCAAGGACACAACCTTTGTCCTAACCAAGTCTCTAATAAAATGATATCTTATGTCTATTTACTTGTTTCTTGAATGTTGAATGTAATTTTTTGATATAATAATAGCACTAGAGTTATCACAATAGATTGTCATATTATCTTGAGAGTCCATAATCCTCAAGAACTTTTTCATCCAAAGCAGTTGTGTACAACAACTTCCTGCAGTTATATATTTGGCTTTAGCAATTGACAAAAAAATGGAATTATGTTTCTTACTCATCCATGTAACTAGATTTCCATCTTTATAGAAACATCCTTCGGATGTTCTTTTTCTATCATCGGTATTTGCAACCCAATCAGCATCCAAGTATCCAACTAGAGTCAAATTTGAATCCTTAGAATACCTAATCCCATGGTCTACAGTAGCACTAAGATATTTAATGATTCTTTTTAGAATTGTAAGATGTGATTTTAAACTTTGAAATCTAGCACATACACCAATATTAAAGGCAATATCAAGTCTACTTGTTGTAATATAAAAAAAAAAATTCCTATTATGCTTCTATATAGTGTAGGGTCATGAATATTCTTACCTGTGAGATCTAAGCTGATTATTACTAAAGTGTTCATAAGAGTTCGAGTATGACTCTTGCTTTCTATTCCAGACTTCTTAACAAGTTCTCTTACATACTTAGATTGTGAGATTAAAAAAAAATCTTTTGTTTGTTTAATTTGAATGTACAAAAAGAAATTATTTAGCTCACCAATCATACTCATTTCAAATTTAGATTTCATTTTGTTAACAAATTCACGAGAGAGCGAGTCAAGAGTTGCTCGAAACACAATATCATTAACCTAAATTTGAGCAATAAGAAATTATTTACTAGTTTTTATTAAGAAAAGAGTTCTATCAGCTTGTCCTCTAAGGAAACCATTGTCGAGTAAGTAAGCTGTCAACCTCTCATACTAAGTTCGGGGTGCTTGCTTTAATTCATAGTGTCTTTTCCAACTTGTAGACACGGTCAGGATAAATATGGTTAATAAATCCTTTAAGTTGCTTCTTCATATACTTCTTTATGTAAGAGAACATTTAAGAATGTACTCTTAACATCCATTTGATATAATTTAAACTTTAAGTGACAAGCTAAAACAGGTACATGCAAACAGGTCCCAAACAGCAACATAAGCAAAGATTTCATTAAAGCCAATCCTTTTTACTTGTGTGTATCCTTGTGCAATAAGCCTAACTTTATTTCTGATTATGGTGCCATGCTCATCAAATTTGTTCTTAAAGATCCACTTGGTTCCAATAATATTGTAACTTTCAGGTCTAAGAACCAACTCCCATACCTCATTTCTTGTAAATTAATTAAGTTCCTTATTATGTTCTACTTATGACAAATAACACAAAAGGAATTTTGATTTAGTGCTCTTTTTCTGAGTCTCATTCTTTCATCAAGCTCACCAAGAATATTTTGTTTTGGATTATTATAACTAATTCTTTCGGGTGGATTTTTTCACGTGAGTGAATTGAATCTGGAGGAGTTTGCTCCACATGGCTTGCCTTCTTGTGTTCTTCTTAATTTCCTTCAGCTGTGTTGCCAATATTCTCAAGTTCCTTCTTAGTTGTCTCCTCTGAGCCATAATGTAAAATCACGTTCATTATTTCCATAATAGTTTGTGTGTGTAGGTTGTAAATTTTATATGCTATTCAATTTAATGAATATCAATGAAATATCCCTTAATCACTCTTGCTGCCAGATTTATGTAAATTTTCTCGATTATGCAAGATATGGTATCTACTTGCAAAGACTCTAAAGTACTTGATAGTGGGATTTTTATCTTTCCATAACTTGTAGGGGCGTGTCTTGTCCCAAGTCCAATGACCACTCAATTCATAATATGATCAGTTGTGTTAATAGCTTATCCCCAAAAGTACAAAGCCATCTTTTTGCTACTCAACATAGGTCGAGCCACTTCTTGAATTGCTCAATTTTTCCTTTCTACTATTTCATTTTGTTGAGAGGTATTGGTGCAAAAAACTCTTGATGTATGCCCTATTCATCACAAAAAGAATAGAAATTAGAATTTTAAATTTTTTACCATGATCATTACAAATTCTAGAGATAGAAAGATCATTCTTTATTTGTAGTCTCTTGAATAGTTTCTTAGCAAGATTATATACATCAGATTTGTCTTTTAATAGTAGGGTCCAAGTAAATCTTGAGAAATCATTACCAATGGCCATAATATATTCCTTTCCATTAAAATTCTCAGTTTGTGTTGGACCCATCAAGTCCATGTGAAGTAGTTCAAGAAGCTGAGACATAAATATGCCAGAAATCTTCTTGAGATGAGATTTTATTTGCTTTCCTTCTTGACATGCTTTACACGCCTTCTTTTTTATTTTGAATGCCTTTGGTAATTTAGCTATAGCTTCTCTTTTGGATATTTTTTGATAGGTCTCTAAGATTGATATGACCAAAACGTTGACGCCAAAGCTCGACTTCATCCAATAGAACTCTATGGCAGCTTGTATTTGGTGTAAACATACTCCATAGAAATTGTCTAAGGTTCTAGTACCCTTCAAATTCATTTTCCAGTTTGATTGTAGACATTGCGTTCACCTTTTGAAAACCATACAGAAAGATTATCATCACAAAATTAACAAATACTAAGTAAATTTACCTTGAGACCGTTAACAAATAAAACATCATGAAGGGTAGGTAGTCTAGGAATTTCTATACTTCATTTTCCTTCAACAGTTGCCTTACTTCCATTATCAAAAGTCATGGTTCCTTTACTTGTGGATTCAATCTTCTTCAATAAGCTTTTGTCACTTGATATATGTCCTGAACAAACACTATCTAGATACCATAAGTAATTTTCCATAGCCTTAAGTGTTGTATGTGCTACTAGACACAACATTTTTTTAATCACTCCTTTGGTTTTAAGTTTTTGTTATCTATATCTCTAGATACTTGTTTTCTTTTATTAGGAAAACAAAAATAGGCTAATTCACAATGTTTATGACTTATGGTAATTATTTGAATACTCAAATTATCCACTTTGTTTTCTAGATTTTCCCTTACTAGTAAATTTATTTCTTCTTTCTTTTCTCTCATTTTTCTTAATTTAAAGCAATTTGGTTTTATATGACTAATCACCCCACAAAAATGATAAATAGGAGTAAACTTACCTTTGGACTTACCTTGATGGAGCTTCTTTGCCATTGATCTATCTTTAGTTTTAGACACGGCCTCCATTTGAGTTTTCACATCTTGACTTCCCTTCACAAATGTGAAACCTTTTGATGAGGTGGCAACGGATGATGAGGTTTTAAGATTTGTACCTTGAAAATTCATGTACCCAAATCCATGTGATCAGAATTAGATTTTTGAAATCTCAACGTCCCATTAGGTTTTTGAGTTGCAGTTTTTTTTTAGCATTCTTGGTTCTCTTTCAACTCCTTCTTGAGTATTACTTATTGAGTATGCAATCTTGATATTTCAATTTCAGATATTTCTAGCGTTTCGATCAGATTGCTATTCTCATTTTCCATAGTTGTTAGCTTGTTATACAATTTTTTGTTCAATTTCTTCAATTTGACTACTTCTGCACATAGATCATTGTAGGCTTCTTGTAGACTTAGCTCATGTTCAACTACAACAACAACAACTTCATAATCACTGTCATCAACACTTTCAGTGTTGGTTAGTTCAATATCAGAAAATTGATTTACAATAGCAAAGAAAACTAAAAATTCAATTTCATCAAGAGATGATGAACTAGATTTCTTAGAATCAGAATCATTACTAAGAGTGACATTTAGTGCTTTTCCTTTATTTCTTTTAAAATTAGGACACTCAATTCTTATATGAACATAACCTGGACATTTCATTTAACTTTATTTTTTTTTCTCTATAATAGTCATCTTTAACTAAAATCTCTCATGTAAGGGACCTTAGGATCTTCCTTACAACTCTTGAATCCTCCATTTTTTCACCTAGGTTGAACTTGAAATTCACAATATCATTGAGCTTTACATAAAAATCATTAAAATTTTCAACTTCCATCATTCTAATTTCCTCAAACTTTCAAGTTAACATTTGAAATTTAGAATTTTTCAAAAATTTTGTTCCTTCATGTGTGACATCCAAGATATCGCAAGCTTTTTTGGCTATCTCCGTATGAAAATTCTTTTAAATTCTTCAGTAGAAACTACCATAAGGATGGCATTAAGCCCTTTACTATTACAGTTACAATTGTTAACTTCATCTCGTGTCCTTGTATCAATAGGTGCCTCAGACTTATTCCATCCTTACTCAATTGCATACCAAACTAGCTCATCTAAAGACTTGAAGAAAGCCCTCATCCGAACCTTCCAGTATGCATATTTTTTTCCACTAAAATGTGGTGGGGATGATAATAATGACATTATTAACAAGGGAATGGATCGCACTCGAATGTGTGAACCACGCTCTGATGCCAATATCGATACGTTAGAAGAGAAACCCAATAAAGAATTTTCCAATGGTAAAACCCTTTAGGGCAGCCAAGCCCAGGTAACACAAGTAATATTCTCAATTACAAAATATTTATAACTAAACTCTCTTATTTCTCCGAAGAAATGGTCTATTTGTCTTTTATTGCAGTAGCAGTTAGAACCTCTATAATTTTCAATTTTTTGGCTTCCATACTAGAATTCCAGTGGCTGATCTCAAACACTTACTCCCACCTAGAGTACGTATGTAATCAAGAAGAGAGAATAGACAGTAGAAAATTCTTCATAGGAATTCTTTCACACTCGAGCACTTAGATCTTTCTCAAATCTCCAAGCTCTAAGAACAAAGACTAACTAGAAGGATGAACAAAACTTTCAGCCGAAACCCTCTATAAATAAGATGTGTAAGAGTTGGCCATTAGCAGGATTTTGTTGACAGCTAGACTCTGTTAGGAGTTTGTTACTGTGAGATTCCGCCGAAAAATTGTTGACGTCCACTGCTGAAACTTTTTAACAGATAACATATTTGGTTAGGATAACACTTGACAATTTAAACTTGTTATCTACTTGATATCTCCTATCTTTTTGAAGTTTAATCCAAATCATACACTTTTGAACCTTTATCTATATATTTAGCCACTTAACTTGAATTTAAGTATACATATAAAAAGATAAAAATAAATTATATTCATCCAATAATTCAAATAAATCATAGTGATCATCTAATTCCTGCCAACAAACTTTTGCATTTACAAATTTATAATATTTTTCTTTTGTTGCGTTGTATAGGTCTTGTATGGTCTATGAAAAAAGTATGAGTCTCCTGCGAATTTAAATGGCGTGTCTATAAAATTTAATATTAATTCTATGAAAAAAGTATGAGTCTCCTGTATAGGTCTTGTTGGGCTGTTTGATGTTAAACTGTTGGGATATTTCTCTCAGATTACTGCTACATCTATGAATTAATTATATAAAAACAATCTTATAAACAATCGGTAGTTTCATCTAACTCGTTAAATATATTTTATAATAAAATAATTTTATAATTTGATGAACCACAACAAATTATGTTAATTTGTGAAATTGCATTTCATATAATTTTTTTTGTAGTTAGAATATATATATATATATTTTTTTTTTTTTACTGTTAATTGATCTCAATCTTTTTCTTAAAAAACAAAAAAGAAAATATGAAGGCTAGCCTACATTAACATTTGATGCCCTGCTGATCTCAACCTAGTACGTACAATGTTGTCCCCTCCCTTGATACATGATGTAAAAAGTGAGCTTTTTTAATTTATTATCGATCATGACTCGAGGTTAAGCTAGCCTTCTTATTTATTATTGGTCGTACTCGACCGGACTTTAACAAGAAACGTATGCACTCACTCCAACAATATGGGAAATCTCGCTATATATGAAGCAAATTATACTTCGTTGCTTGGTGAAACTCTGTCGTCCATCCTCTCGTAGCGTGCACGAGAGGCTAATTCTTGAAAAGCGTCCACGATTTTCTCAGTGCATGGCACAATGTCGATTAGAACTAATGCGACTGCAGCAATTGGTATAATCTCTCGGAGACTGGCATTTTCCTGAAGGGAAGTGTTGAGCATGGACTTGAGATTCTCGGCTGCAATTTTTGAGTTTGCTATATAGAAATTAATTGATGTTGACCGTGTCATTTTTTTGATCGCTGATGCTAATTCCTTCAGTGCTTTACCAGATTCTAAACAAATCTTTATGCATGGCTCTTCAACTTCTCTTTGGAACTCAGTGGCCGGTGTCTGTAAGGATAGCAAAACATGGATCAAACTGAAGAAATTCATATTCGAAATAGAAGAGGAAAAATTGTCATGACTTCACAACAAAAATGATAATTTGGGACGAATTATATGCGACAAGAATGCTTTAATAAAAGATAGTTATTTAAAAAAAAAATAACTTTCAACAACGGAACGGTTTTGTTATAGTGTGATATAAATGGAAAAAAGTCTTATGTACGAAATAACTTTGACTGCCATGAAAGAGATAACTATCTGTTTAGGAAATTGGTATTTCTGACTGACTTGGATCTCAAAGTACTTGATATAGCTGTTGAGGTCTTCCAGTTTGTAGGCACACTGCCGAGTCAAATTTCCAACTTTAAGGTAACAATTCCAAGGATGACGGAACCCAAAACGATAGTGCCAAAGTTCCCATCTCGCGAAATTGGCCTGGAAATCCAAAAATAGCAATGATACAAACTCGAAAATTAATTCAAGTAACAACTCCTTTCTTTTTTTTTTCTTTGCTGGAGACCAATTTAAGAACATGAGCTTGACAACGCTAATATGCCCGTACGTACCATAGTTTCTTCCTTGTCTTTGGAAGTCAGAACGCTTTTATAGCCGTGAAGAAATGATTTATCATCCACTGAATTCCCTTCCTCTGATAATCTGAAGTATTCCCTACCAAATCCTTCAACTTTGAATATTAGGTCAAGAATTGACATGCATGCAAAGTTTGTTTGGTTCATGTGGTTTTGAAGATCAATACCTTCTAAGAAATTGCCAAGCTTTTCCAAATTGTTAGCGATTTGGTTCTGCAGATTCTCTCCACTCCAAACAGGGCATACAAAGATACATACAATGATAGCAATAAAGCTACCAATGATGATTGTATAGAGCCTGTCGCAGGCCATCTCGAGAACCTCATCATCTTGGTAACTCGAGATAGATACCATGCAGAAAGTCAATATGAATATCATTAGTCCATAATCGTATCTTGCCTTCAGTGCAGGAATAAATCTCATAAATGTCACCGTAGCAGCTGCATAAAATTAACTAGTTTGGATGATTGTGAAGTAAATGTTAATTAATAGTAGAGTACTATTATATTAACTTGGTAAAAGATTTCATAGTTAAGTTACCAAACAAATTTTATGATAAAAATAATTTTAACATAATAATGGACCATGTATTTTACCTACTATAAAGACTAAGATTCCAATTACTATGGGTTGTCCAATCCCATCGAAGAGGGTTGCCACCTCATCAACTCCGACAGCTAGCGCACCAGCGGACAACGTTGCCAGCATCCTATTTAGGCCTTTCCCCAATGTTGCTCCTAAAAATGATGGGAAAGAAAAGTTCGGCATCAGAATTTAATGTCTCCAATTCAGGATTTTATGTGCAATAATTAGATTTTATGTCTCGTTATGTACAGCAAAACACTCCATTATTAAATTATTAAATTTATCCCAATTCAAAATTTCATGTTATGATTTTTTTTAATTCACCACGATACCTCTTTATACGTGTAAGGAATCTACAATATTTTTTAATTTCTTATAAATATATCTAAATTTATCTTAATATTTAAATATATATAAACTCATCTTATCACGATTCAGAAAATCCACTCTACTATCTGAATTTGCTACATTTTTCAAATTTGTAACTCAATTCAGCATCCAAGCTGGCCTTAGTTTTTAAATTCATATAAATTCAACAAGAATTCTGGTAGATGTATAACTGTCATGCTTACCAACTGAAAACTCGAGGACTAGAACGACGGTTAAAACTGCCCATATTCCATTTTCACCAAAACGGTCAAAAAGCGGTTGGACATAATAGAACAAGGAAACCATCGTGATAGCCAGTCCTACTTTGAGCGAATGGACTATTCTTCGAGGATCATCTTGTCCAAGTTTCTTCATCTTATTTGCAAACTCGACTGCCATAGCCCATAACTTTACAGGCAAGGCCTTGAGCCATTCCCATGCGCGAGTGAAAGGTCCAACATTTTCAATATTTGGAGAAGCAATATCCATTGCTCTGGGTTGAAACGAAAGATTACAGAAGTGGAGAGAGACAATATAATTCAAGATCAAGATCCCTACAAGAGTAACAAAAGCTATATATCTGATGTGTGGCAAAAGTGCTTATTTAATTAAAGCCAAACGCACTAGAACTCTCGAACATATATGTAGAAACCATATTCGGAACGATACTGCATATGACAATTTTATGAACTGGAGAGAGAGAGAGAGAGAGAGAGAGAGAGAGAGTGAGAGAGGTGGTTTGACTGTGCTTGCTTGGAGGGAAGGGATCTCTTCAATTTATAATTGAGAAATACTGTTTGTATTATATGAAAAATAGATTTTTATGGTCCTTTAATTGTGGTGAAAGATTATTTATGACCAATTTTTACTGTAAATAATTATTTTATTAATATTAACTAATTATAAATAAATAATTTTCTTGTAGTAACGTGATTATACAACATGTCACAAATTTCTTGTATGATGACAACCCAAAAAAACAGAGGGTGGAGGTCGTGAATCTGGTGGCTGTTGATTCTGACTGAATACTGGAATGAGCTAGGGAGTACTTGGCCCAGCTGACCTCGACCCATTTTGCTTCAAATAGGTCCAACCAATGACATGACCGAACATACCAACTTTTACTTTCTTTGGATTTCCAAATGTGAAGGTTATTTCTATTTGTTTATTCCAGGAATATGCTATCAAATCCAAATCTGTGAACTGTGTTTTTAAGAAAGAGTAAGTCTTGCCCAGCATCATCAGCTGTTATGTTAGAGGCAACATTATTTGGTTTGTAGAGGTCAGACGTTTAAGTAGTGTTTGGCTGTGAAATCCTGCAATAAAAACATACAGCCAATTCATGACCTCCACGCATGCGTGCAATCCCAGCCTAGTCCATGACGTACGTTCCTTTAAAAAAATTAAAAAAAGAAAAGGGGTTGGTTAAACCCGACGCTAGAGTTTAGATGAAATGGACACAAAACTAATATTACTGAATGTAAATTTGTCTTGTTTGGATTGAGAAATCATTTAATTTTTTGACAAAGAGATGGGACCACATGTCTAAGAGTCACTTCTCAATTTTTTTAATAAACTTCACTTATAACATATGAAAACCGTGGTTACAACTAGATACTTAGGGGATACAATTAGACAAAAATACCAAAACCTAGTTATCAAAAATTCCCCAAGTACCTGGGAGATAAAATATATTAGACAAGAAAACCAAAATCAAAACCATTTCAATTCCTTTCATCTCAATTCATCTTATTAATATAATTTTAATGGAATGATTTCCTTGGTGGAATTAGGTTGGTTTGAGTTTTGCCTAGAAGGATAGCAACCTTATTGCCAATTGGAGGGTTATGTGGATATCCACAAATTGCAGCCATGCGGAAGATGGTCCCTAGCTGCTTGATGCATGTAGCGTATTTGGAGGGAAATGAACAATCTTGATTTTGAGAGTCGCAAACAGAATGAGCATAAGATTTTCTTTTTCAAATATTGTTCTTTGGGCAGCTGCTATAGATTTTTTTTTTTTCTAATGTCCTAAGTCATGATGATGATGATGAGTCTGCAGACCGAATGCAGTAGTAGAAATTAGAACCAAGCTAAGCTCTTATAAGTGTTCAACACAAAGTATTTACAATTCGATTGATGTTAAAATGATGAAATTGAGGAAATTTGTTACTTTCAACTTTTTTTTTTTTTTTTGATAAGCAAGATTTTTTTGATGTTAATATTCGTCTCTTTCTCCCGTGTAACATGATTGTCTCTGTTCTACATGATGATATCCTTCAACATTTGATAGACGTTCTTTGACTTTTGAAACTTCACTCATCACAATTTTTGTTAATTTGTTTAGCGGTCGAATGTTGAACTTTGCGGCCACCATCCCCTCCATTAGAATCTAATTATTCTCATAATTATATTCTATTCTTTTCGTCTTTTTCTTTTTTTGTAGTTTAGTGATTTTCTCTTAAGTAGTACTTAAATATTAATTAAACTTCTGGTACTGTAAGACTATCAACCATATATGTATGCAGATTTCTTATATTGCCCAAGTCCAACCAACCTTGGCTAGTACTGAATGGTACGTACGTACTACTTCATGCTTTAAATTAAGGCCAAACCGACTTCATAAATATTATAATATTTTGATCTATTTGTTGGTCAAGTACTTCAAATGATAAGCACATATGGTCGTACGGTCCTACGTACGGACCCAATCTCGCATGATGGGATGGTAAATATGTACGGAGATTTAAAAAAGATGGCGAGTTTTCTTCCTTTCAGGAAGACATAAGTAGAATTATTGGGCACAAAGCAGGAAGGTCAAATTGGCCAATTTTGACTTTGCGCTTCTAATTTATTCTTTGAATTTTAACGACCAGCATTGGCAGTACTAGTCGTTGCTATAGAACGAAGAAATGAAAAGGAGGTCCAGTTTGGATTTTTTTGGATCAAGTGTTTGAAATGAAGTTAAGAATTCGATCATGTACACATTAGAAACGGACTTTTTGTAAGTCAGCATCTTTGTTTATCCAATTAATTAGAGCTATGTACATATGAATTTCTCTTCTGTATTGATTACGAACTTGCAAGGTTATTAGAGTCCCCGCAATAATTTTCAATTTTGAAAACTCAAGATGTAGGTATGGTGGTTGCTCTAACGGAAAACTCAAATTATAAAAGACGTCATTTATAATTTACTTTTTAACTAACAAAACCGCCTAACATTAGATCTGTTAAAACCCTCCAACAATGTTTAGGCGGTTTTGTCAATAAAGGGCTTGCATCTCATTACGTTACACCAAGTGTTGCATCAATCGATTGAGATAGAGAGATGATGTCGAACAAAATAACGATTATTTTGTAGGTTAGTTTCAACAGATAATTCATTAGTAGAAAAACAAGAGAATCACCTAAAAATATAAAGAAACAATTTTGTTGTTCAATTCAAAACTATCAATATCTAAGAATGACGAAAGCAACCCACTAGTTGAGTCGTAATAGGTGAAAATCAACAATATCATAATTATACAAAAAATAGCAATCTCAATAATCATCCCAAAAGAAAATACATAATTAAAGAAGCAATCAACCAAAAATCTGACTCAAGTATTACCTCCTAAATGGCAAATTAAATAATGCCATAAATGAAAAAAGGAAGAAGCTAAAACTATGGATATGGAGGAAAAGACAATGGATTTAGACCTCAAAAAAAGAACTTTCTAAATTGGAGTTATATGCGCGATTCCAATGCTCGTAGCCAAAATTATGACCAAAATATCTAAATGTGCCTAAAACTGCCTCAATTAGAAAATGATCATAATTTTCTCTCATCTTTGTGCTAATCTATCATATCATGGTATTTCATCTATTAATATGTAATCTGACAACTTAATACCATCTGATTTAAAGAATTGTATCTAGAGCCTTTGGCCTCACAGTATTTTTAACCTAGCACGCTATATATTCCATATGTATATTAGTGTTTGGGTGGTGCTACAATGCCAACTCAAATGTACTGATAGAATGAATTGCTAGGCATAATTTGATGTTTTTTTTCTATTTTTCTATTCTTATTTATTTTTTTAATTTTTAAAAAAATATAAAAAATATCAATACACTAATAATTACTTCCTCAATCATTAAGTAAAATTAAAAATTAAAAAAAAAAATTTAAATGCATGAGGTGTCAAAAATTAGTGGGCAAAGTATCATTTTCCTTAGTGTTTATGTAGATAGATAGGCTAAAACAAGCACTTGATCATAATGTGAATGAGTTTTTTTGCTCGAGATTTATGGCTAAACTTGAACAAACATAACTGAAGGTACGCAATCTATTAACTTTCTCGTTGGACATTTATCGTGTTCTAATTTCTTAGATGCATATATGTGATGGTCTTTAAATTATAAACATAATGTGGATGCTCACCATTTAGTGGGGACTAGATTATAAATGCGAGACCTGTTGCATCACAGCTGAATTAGACAGACACATAGGTTTTGAAAAATTACATGATTTGCCTGTTTTTGAGGATTAATATGAAATTAAGTGATAGTTTTTCGCCTGCATGCATACGTACTTGATCATCATTTTCTCCGTTTCTTGTGTCGAGTATATAACTGAATATAGTACGGTATTGAATGTGATTAACGTACTGCATGCCCTTTGTATTCGAGGGGAGAAACTGTCTGTATCTGGCGTGCCAACTGCCTTCAGTCTTAACTTTGATAGTCGGGTTTCAAATATATACGTTGGTTTCAGATCAAATGAATTTCTAGAATTTGTAGTCACCCCGTGATGAGAAGAAGAACAAAAGCTTTGATTTTTGAGCAATTTAATTAATAGCAATCTAATTGACAAAACAGTGAATTTTGGAAAAGATTGAAACATGCATATATTGCACGGCCGCGCGGGGACGTCAGCTATACAATAAATATGTGATTCTTCCCCAATACCAATTTACCGAGACCAGAATTGTAAGACCCGGCCCAGCCCAAGCCCGTTCAAAGAAGACCCGGCCCAGCCACAGCCCCAAAACGTTGCCGTTTCGCCCCAGGTATTTTAAACCCCCGCCCCTTTCCTTCCTTCTTTCTTTCTTTTCCTTTCTTCTTCTCTTTTCCTTCTCCTCTGGGCGACGGTTTCCTTCTGGTTCTTCATTCCATTTTTCTCGCACCCACTCCCACGTCCACGGCAGTTCTGATTTCTAGGAAGCTCAACGGAAATTTATTTCTTTCCCTCTCATCTTACAGCATTTGCAGCTTGGTTTTTTTTGGTTCTCCTCTCTTGCGCCGAGCTCCCCTGTTTTCGTTCACCGTTGATCTCGCCGGTAAGTTTTTCTGGTTTTTCTCTTTTATCTCAGTTGTTCCATCATTCAAGAGTTTTGTTTCGGATTTTTGGTTCAATTCGGAATTTTTCATTGAGTTTGCACCGGTGAATTGTAGGCAGCGCAAGCAGGAAACAAGAAAATTTTTTGTGTTGCCTCTGTCGTCGGATTGCTCCCATTTTCAGGTAAGCTACTCAGTTGTTTGAATAGATGATTTACTTGTGATTTAGTTTAGAGGTTCTTTAAATTTCTGGGTTGCTCCGAGAGGTAGATTTGTGTGGTATTTTCTGGGTTCAAGTTCCGTTTGTTGCCGAGCGTTTATTGCCGAGAGTGCACGGCTGTTGTTGGAAGGTTAGGGAAGTTAGCGATTTTTATTTATGATGTTTGGATTTGATAATTTTATGGAATATTTTCTCTATTTTCCGAAGCCATTTTCGAAGTGATTTTTGTGGATGTTCAAGGGTTGGTTGTCTAAATTTCTCTTTTTGCTGATTGGTGCTGCCGATGGGTGGTTTGGGATGTTTTGTGTGACGTAAATGGTTGGGTTGGTAGTTTTGAACGAATGGGAGACTATACAAATTTTTGGGTTGACTTTATCAAAGGGATGACTGAAATGATATTTTTTTTAGTATGAAGTGCGCTGGTTTTGCGGGTCGTAGTGGCTGGTTGCTTGGGGTTGATATGCTAGAAATTATGAGTTTAGATAGGCATTTTAGTTAACTTATAAATTATGATTTTAGGCCTTTGGAGTGGTCATTAATATAAAGGGAATTATTTTCATGTATAGGTGACGAAACTCTTAGCGTTGAGACTCAGAGTTTTGATTTTTCGCTACAGCAGTCAGGTAAGCGGGGTTCGTATGCTCGGTTTTATACCAAAAGAGGACTGAGATTGACTTTTAAAAATTTGTGTTTTTTTTTTGTTGGTTACGAAATGAAAAATTGAGAAAAACCAACCTCAGTCGATTGTTTGCATTATTCATGAAGCTTATATAAAAGAAGGAAAAATATTTCTGTCATGCATTGTGTAGACATGAGCTTGCTTTTTGTCATGTTATTTTCTGAAATGTGAAAAAAAGTGTTTTTGTCTATCCGTGAAAATTTATGCCTTGATTAGTTGACGACGTTTTATTTATATAAGTTTATTTCTGAAATTAGTTTGGAACTATTGTATCTTTAATAACTCTGAAAATCTTTGGCATAGTATTCTGGTTAGTATTTGACTTTATCTCTGCTTGGCTCTGCTCTGCTCTGTATTTGCTCTGTTTGGATTTGGTACCAATTTCCTATCTCTGAGTGCACCCACTTTGGAAACAAAGTGGTTTATTGTGGGCTTTCCTATGTGCACACTCGGGGCTCCGAGAACGAATAAGGGAAAGTTCCACCTCTGTCTCTGCCTGGTTTGGCCACCGGGATTTGCACAACCCTACCACGGGGGTTAAACATGGTCTTTGCTTTGTGAGATGCTCCGATTGATATAGTGATAATACCCAGTTTGTTTATGCCAAAGTACTTGATGTTTTAAATTGTCTCGAAAATCATTTGTTTCTTTTATGCAATATTTTGTTTTGTTCCATATTTTATCACTTGGTAAATGCTCATGTTTACACGCTTGTATAGGTTCTTCGCTTACTGAGTTGTGGAAAAACTCACCCCTCTTATCTCATATATTTTTCAGATTATCTGGATGTTCCATCAGAGGGCCAAGAGTAGAGTCTTGATCAAGTTTTAAGCTGTTAGGGCCATAGGCTAGATGGGAGAAAACAAAATTTAATTTATTTATTATTTGGGTTCTAGTTTCATTGGATTTATGGAATGTTAGTTATTATTTATCGTTAAGTTTCTTGGGAGAATGTGAACCCTCTCAGTTATGATTTATTCATATTCTTTTATTTATGACTTGGTGGACATTGTTATATGGATTGGTTCGTGAAAAATATTTTGTATTTTGAATATGGTCGGAGATCTATTATTATTTGTATTTGAGGATGGAATATACCAAACAGGTGGAGCTTCGTGACCCCCTACGAGTACGGGGCGTTACAGTTGGTATCAGAGCCAGGTTTTAGATTCTGCAGACTTATGCATTAAGGTTTTAGGAATTTGAGGTTCTAGAAATTGCCAACTTTAGGAATTATTTGAGGTGTAGAATTATATAGGCTTGTGAGCTGATTTCATATTGTTGGAGAGTTAAGGGTTGTATATTTATGTCTTTTATTTTTGGTATCATGTGATCTTGTTTGTGGTGGGAACTTTCTTTGTTTGGGGATTATTATATACTTTGTTTTGACTACTAAGTTTACCTGTAGATGTTTATTTTTTTAGCTAGTTGGTTATATGTTTTAGTGAACGATGTGTTTAATAGTCCAAGTGTTCTCAGGATGCCCCCTCGACGTGAGCGAACTGTGTCGGACTTGAATGCGGCCAGAAATGAAAGGGAAGCGAACCCAAGAGCCTCTGAAGTACTTCGAGCAGCAGCGCATCAGCTGATTGATGATCTCGCACAAAATTCTTCTGGCCGTCACCGCACCACAAGTGAAAGGGGTTGCACTGTGGAAGATTTCAACAAGTTGCATCCCACGTCTTTTGATGGAAGAGGCAACCCGATACTGGCAGAGGATTGGGTACAGGATATTGAGGAGATATTTCGTGTCTTGCCTTGCACGGATGAACAAAAGGTGGCGTTTGCTACATTCAAGCTGACCGGGGAGGCGAAAAGGTGGTGGATCTCTGAAAGGACTATCAGGGAAGCTGAAAAGATGGAAATAAAAAGTTGGTCGCTATTCAAGGAAGTTTTCCTAGAGCGTTTCTTCCCAGTCTCAGTTAAGGAAGATAAAGCTATGGAATTTGCCACCTTAGTTCAGGGTGCGATGTCAGTACATCAATATGCAGCAAAATTTATCGAGCTGGCACGTTTTGCGGCATATCTAATTCCAGATGAAGAGAAGAAGTGTCGCAAATTTGAACAAGGGCTGAACGAGAAGCTTTTTGAGCGAGTAGTGGGCTTCCAAGTAAAAAAATTCACAGAATTGGTGAATAAGGCTACAGTGTTTGAAAGAAGCCTTCAAAGAAGTACAATTTTATCTGATCAAAGGAAGAGATCTACCTCATCTGGATACCATGCAAGCGTCAATCAAGGATCGTGGAAGAAGAAAAATGAAGGGGGTAGCTCAAGCAATAGACCAGGCCACAGTAACCGGCAGCCCTACCAGTGTAAGACATGTAACCAAGTGCATTCTGGAGAATGCAGAAGAGAGGCAAGACTATGTTTCCGTTGTGGCAAGTCAGGACACTACATCAGGAATTGCCCTCTACAACCGGACAACAATAACCCGAGCATGTTGCCACCCCAGAGAAATGAAGTTATAGGACGAGGTAACAATCAGCGTCCTACTGCACCTGCTCGAGTCTTTGCATTGACACCAGGAGAAGCTGAAGGCAGGGATGATGTGATCACAGGTATTTTCGGTTTTCGTTTTCTTTTAGGATTAACTTGGTATTCAATGCGGATCGTTACTAGAAGGAGCATGTCTTTAATTTTTTTTATTTTGTGATCACAGGCATTCTTTCTTTGTTTTCTAACGATGCTACTGTATTATTTGATTCTGGGGCAACGCATTCGTTTATTTCTTTGAATTATGCTAAGTTTTGCACTTGGGAAGGTGAAAGGTTGGAGTATAGCATAGTAGTCGCGACACCGACAGGCAATTCAGTATCTTGTCATAAAATCCTCCGTGGCTGCCCCATAACTGTTGAAGGAAGATTAATGCCAGCTGACCTTATAATTTTTGATATGTTTGGATTCGATGTAATTTTGGGGATGAACTGGCTGGCTTCATACCATGCCAGTATTGACTGCTTCAAAAAGGAAGTAACCTTCAAGCCTCCTGAGGGGGGTGGATTTCGATTTGTGGGGTCGAAAGTGCGATCACATCCATCAGTCATATCAGCAGTTCAGGTTGGAAAATTATTGCGAGATGGGTGTCAAGGATTTTTGGCTTGTGTGAAAGATGCACCAAAGGAAGAGTTGAGTTTAGAAGAGATTCCTGTTGTGAGAGATTACCCAGAAGTGTTTCCTGAAGACTTGTCTGGGTTACCACCCGACCGAGAAGTAGAATTTGCGATTGATCTTACTCCCGGCACGGCACCGTTGTCCAAGGCTCCTTATAGAATGGCGCCATCAGAGCTCATCGAACTCAAAGAGCAGTTGCAAGACTTATTGGACAAGGGTTTTATCCGACCCAGCGTGTCCCCATGGGGTGCACCAGTTTTATTTGTTAAAAAGAAAGACGGGACAATGAGAATGTGCATCGACTATAGGGAACTCAACCGAGTAACTATCAAGAACATATATCCTTTACCCCGTATAGAGGACCTCTTTGATCAACTACAGGGTGCACAAGTTTTCTCTAAGATTGACCTTTGGTCAGGGTATCACCAATTGAAGATCAAGGCAGAAGACGTATCTAAGACCGCTTTCAGAACCAGATACGGTCACTATGAGTTTTTGGTCATGCCTTTCGGCTTGACTAATGCTCCTGCGGTATTCATGGATTTAATGAATAGAGTATTTCATGAATTCCTGGATAGATTTGTGGTCGTCTTCATTGATGACATCTTGATCTATTCTAAAAGTAAGGAGGAGCATGAGGAACATTTGAGGCTAGTACTCGGAACACTTAGGGAGGAAAGGTTGTTTGCTAAACTAAAGAAATGTGAGTTCAGGCTGGATTCAGTTATATTTTTGGGGCATGTGGTTTCAAAAGAAGGTATTTCAGTAGACCCAGGGAAAGTAGAAGCAGTAGTTAACTGGCTGGCACCGAAGAATGTTCGTGAGGTTAGGAGTTTCTTGGGATTGGCGGGATACTATCGTCGATTCATTGAGGGTTTCTCAAAAATAGCAGTTCCTCTCACCGCTCTTACCAGGAAGAATAACAAGTTTGAGTGGACAGAAAAATGTGAAGAAAGTTTTCAGACCTTGAAACAAAGACTTGTGACCGCCCCAGTTTTAACAGTTCCCACTGCGAGAGGAGGTTTTGTGGTGTATAGTGATGCTTCAAGATTGGGTTTGGGGTGCGTATTAATGCAACACGGAAAGGTTATAGCTTACGCTTCTCGACAACTGAAAACTTATGAACAAAACTACCCCACACATGATCTAGAGTTGGCAGCGGTGGTATTTGCACTCAAGATTTGGAGGCATTATCTCTATGGGGAAAAGTGCGAAATCTACACAGATCATAAAAGTTTGAAATATTTCTTCACCCAGAAAGAATTAAACATGAGACAGAGAAGATGGCTCGAGTTAATAAAGGATTATGACTGTACTATAAATTACCACCCAGGCAAAGCGAATGTTGTGGCTGACGCCTTAAGTAGGAAATCTTTGAGTCCAGCAATGGCAACCCTTACCACCCAGCCCCAGTTATTAATGGACTTAGAGAGGGCCGGTATTGAGGTTATCACTACTGATACAAGCACTTTCGTGGCCAGTTTAATAGTACAACCAGATTTGTTAGAGAGAATTAAAGTAGCACAGAAAGTGGATTCGGCATTGAAAAAGCTAGCTGAAGAAGTTAAAAACGGGGACAAAGCTGATTTTAGCATTTCTGAAGATGGAGTTTTGAGGTTTAGAGACAGATTGTGTGTGCCGGCAGATGATGCATTGAAGAAAATAATCCTTGAAGAGGCACACCGCTCTTTATACACAGTCCATCCGGGGAGTACCAAGATGTATCGGGACTTGAGAGAGTCTTTTTGGTGGAACGGTATGAAGAGAGAAATTGCTAAGTTTGTAGAACAATGCCTAACTTGTCAACAGGTGAAAGCAGAGCATCAGAGACCAGCAGGATTGTTACAGCCATTGCAAATTCCAGAATGGAAGTGGGAGCATATATCCATGGATTTTGTGACAGGTCTACCGAGGGTTTTAAACGGACAGGATGCAATATGGGTAATTGTGGATCGCTTAACGAAGACTGCACGTTTTGTGCCCATTAAAGTTTTTTATAAACTGGAAAAACTAGCTGAACTGTACATACAAGAGATCGTGAGATTGCATGGGGTACCAGTGTCCATTGTGTCAGATAGAGATCCTCGTTTCACTTCTAGATTCTGGAGAAGTTTACAAGAGGCAATGGGTACTAAGTTAAATTTCAGTACGGCTTATCACCCTCAGACGGATGGGCAATCAGAAAGGACTATTCAGATTTTAGAAGATATGTTGAGGGCATGTGTGATGGACTTTAAAGGAACTTGGGTACGACACTTACCATTGGTGGAATTTGCTTATAATAACAGTTTCCAGACTAGTATTGGGATGGCACCATATGAGGCTTTGTATGGCAGAAGGTGTAGGTCCCCTTTATATTGGGACGAGGTTGGTGAAAGAAAAATATTGGGACCAAAGATCATTCAGAAAACCACAGAAAAGATTGACATCATTAGAGCTAGAATTAAAGCAGCTCAGGGTCGACAAAAGAGCTATGCTGATAACCGACGCCGTCCACTATAATTTGAGGTTGGAAATGAAGTATTTTTGAAAATAGCACCAATGAAAGGGGTTATGAGATTTGGAAGTAAGGGCAAGTTGAGCCCTAGATATATTGGACCCTTTGAGATTCTAGAACGAGTTGGACCTTTGGCATATAAGTTAGCACTTCCTCCAAATCTTGCGGGAGTGCATAATGTATTTCATGTGTCCATGCTGAGAAAGTATATTCCTAACCCAACTCACATCATTCATTATGAGCCGCTGCAAATTCAGGAAGATATGTCATATATTGAAGAACCAGTGCGGATCTTGGAAAAGAAAGCACACATGCTGCGGAATCGTAGCATTCCCATGGTTAAGGTTTTATGGAGTAATCATACAAGCAGTGAAGCCTCTTGGGAACTCGAGGAGGAAATGCGAAAGAAATACCCGCACATCTTCAACGAGGAATATGAACTCTTGTAGCAATTTCCGAGGACGGAAATTTTTTTTTAGGAGGGGGGGATGTAAGACCCGGCCCAGCCCAAGCCCGTTCAAAGAAGACCC
Source organism: Platycarya longipes (assembly GCA_036559045.1). Taxonomy (NCBI): domain Eukaryota; kingdom Viridiplantae; phylum Streptophyta; class Magnoliopsida; order Fagales; family Juglandaceae; genus Platycarya; species Platycarya longipes. Next base: position 9,245,699 of record CM071801.1, read on the forward strand.
GGCCCAGCCACAGCCCCAAAACGTTTCCGTTTCGCCCCAGGTATTTTAAACCCCCGCCCCTTTCCTTCCTTCTTTCTTTCTTTTCCTTTCTTCTTCTCTTTTCCTTCTCCTCTGGGCGACAGTTTCCTTCTGGTTCTTCATTCCATTTTTCTCGCACCCACTCCCACGTCCACGGCAGTTCTGATTTCTAGGAAGCTCAACGGAAATTTATTTCTTTCCCTCTCATCTTACAGCATTTGCAGCTTGGTTTTTTTTGGTTCTCCTCTCTTGCGCCGAGCTCCCCTGTTTTCGTTCACCGTTGATCTCGCCGATAAGTTTTTCTGGTTTTTCTCTTTTATCTCAGCTGTTCCATCATTCAAGAGTTTTGTTTCGGATTTTTGGTTCAATTCGGAATTTTTCATTGAGTTTGCACCGGTGAATTGTAGGCAGCGCAAGCAGGAAACAAGAAAATTTTTTGTGTTGCCTCTGTCGTCGGATTGCTCCCATTTTCAGGTAAGCTACTCAGTTGTTTGAATAGATGATTTACTTGTGATTTAGTTTAGAGGTTCTTTAAATTTCTGGGTTGCTCCGAGAGGTAGATTTGTGTGGTATTTTCTGGGTTCAAGTTCCGTTTGTTGCCGAGCGTTTATTGCCGAGAGTGCACGGCTGTTGTTGGAAGGTTAGGGAAGTTAGCGATTTTTATTTATGATGTTTGGATTTGATAATTTTATGGAATATTTTCTCTATTTTCCGAAGCCATTTTCGAAGTGATTTTTGTGGATGTTCAAGGGTTGGTTGTCTAAATTTCTCTTTTTGCTGATTGGTGCTGCCGATGGGTGGTTTGGGATGTTTTGTGTGACGTAAATGGTTGGGTTGGTAGTTTTGAACGAATGGGAGACTATACAAATTTTTGGGTTGACTTTATCAAAGGGATGACTGAAATGATATTTTTTTTAGTATGAAGTGCGCTGGTTTTGAGGGTCGTAGTGGCTGGTTGCTTGGGGTTGATATGCTAGAAATTATGAGTTTAGATAGGCATTTTAGTTAACTTATAAATTATGATTTTAGGCCTTTGGAGTGGTCATTAATATAAAGGGAATTATTTTCATGTATAGGTGACGAAACTCTTAGCGTTGAGACTCAGAGTTTTGATTTTTCGCTACAGCAGTCAGGTAAGCGGGGTTCGTATGCTCGGTTTTATACCAAAAGAGGACTGAGATTGACTTTTAAAAATTTGTGTTTTTTTTTGTTGGTTACGAAATGAAAAATTGAGAAAAACCAACCTCAGTCGATTGTTTGCATTATTCATGAAGCTTATATAAAAGAAGGAAAAATATTTCTGTCATGCATTGTGTAGACATGAGCTTGCTTTTTGTCATGTTATTTTCTGAAATGTGAAAAAGAGTGTTTTTGTTTATCCGTGAAAATTTATGCCTTGATTAGTTGACGACGTTTTATTTATATAAGTTTATTTCTGAAATTAGTTTGGAACTATTGTATCTTTAATAACTCTGAAAATCTTTGGCATAGTATTCTGGTTAGTATTTGACTTTATCTCTGCTTGGCTCTGCTCTGCTCTGTATTTGCTCTGTTTGGATTTGGTACCAATTTCCTATCTCTGAGTGCACCCACTTTGGAAACAAAGTGGTTTATTGTGGGCTTTCCTATGTGCACACTCGGGGCTCCGAGAACGAATAAGGGAAAGTTCCACCTCTGTCTCTGCCTGGTTTGGCCACCGGGATTTGCACAACCCTACCACGGGGGTTAAACATGGTCTTTGCTTTGTGAGATGCTCCGATTGATATAGTGATAATACCCAGTTTGTTTATGCCAAAGTACTTGATGTTTTAAATTGTCTCGAAAATCATTTGTTTCTTTTATGCAATATTTTGTTTTGTTCCGTATTTTATCACTTGGTAAATGCTCATGTTTACACGCTTGTATAGGTTCTTCGCTTACTGAGTTGTGGAAAAACTCACCTCTCTTATCTCATATATTTTTCAGATTATCTGGATGTTCCATCAGAGGGCCAAGAGTAGAGTCTTGATCAAGTTTTAAGCTGTTAGGGCCATAGGCTAGATGGGAGAAAACAAAATTTAATTTATTTATTATTTGGGTTCTAGTTTCATTGGATTTATGGAATGTTAGTTATTATTTATCGTTAAGCTTCTTGGGAGAATGTGAACCCTCTCAGTTATGATTTATTCATATTCTTTTATTTATGACTTGGTGGACATTATTATATGGATTGGTTCGTGAAAAATATTTTGTATTTTGAATATGGTCGGAGAGCTATTATTATTTGTATTTGAGGATGGAATATACCAAACAGGTGGAGCTTCGTGACCCCCTATGAGTACGGGGCGTTACAAGAATATTGTGTTTTGATGTTTGCTCCTCATAATTAGTCAATATGTGGGTGCTAGAAATATTTTTCATCACATTATCCAAGGTTTTCCATTATTCAGAACAATATGAGAAAAAGCAATTTCCTCATAGAATTAGAAAGATCACTAGGGTTCGAATTTATTTATTCAAAACAGTATAACAATGCCCACTACAACAATAATAAAAAGGGTTTTCAATTAATGACCATGTCATTAAGAAAAAATAAGAATGAGTGGTTTTGTATAATTATAAGATTATAATTTTAAGAAGAAATATATACTATAAGAAAATTCAGTATTTTCGAAGACCATATCTCGCTGCAAATAATAATATATCTGCCACAAAAGTTATTTCCCGCTCCTTTTGTCTGCCGGAATAGAGTCGCAATTGTTGAGTAAAGAAAAGAAAATCACGGCATCTGACGTGAATGCTAGAAAGTCTATCTCTTTTCATTGGACCCACCTCTCTTATCAAGCTTTCTCTCTTTGCAAACTCTCTGTCATCTCATCAGATCACTTCTCTTTTCAAATTTCTTTCAATTTTTTTTGTTCTTCTCATTAGACCCCCTCTCTATCTCTCTCGTTATTCCACTCTCTCTCATCTCATTGAACTCCCTCTCTCACATTTTTGTCAAACTCTCTCTCTCTTTTGTTAATAGAGATAAGAGATAGAGAAAAAAAGAAGTCCACATAAGATGTCGGGTGCAGAAAGGGAATAATGGCTAATGAGAAGAATATTTCATAATTATATATGTATGCTATGTCGTGCCATGTCACGAAACGTTTATCTGTTACACATTAGCCCATGTCACTAAATGTTTATCTGTTGCACATTATACTATCATAAAATGCTTGTATGGTACACATTATGCTATATCATGAAATGTTCATCTATTATATATTACCCAATGTCATGATCTATTTTTTTGTAACACATTATACTATGTCACAAGATATCTATTTGTTGCATATTATGTCATGTCATAAAATGTTTGTGTTATATGCCATGTTATTAGTCATACGAAGTGATAATATGTCAAGTTATGTTATGCCATGTCATGAGTCATACGAGTCGTCAAGAAATATCTTCCAGTTCTAGTAATGTCACCTTCACATATAGTGATGTTATTGTTCAAGTCATTGTTATTGAATCATGGTAACCCAAGGAGACAAGATTATATTATCATAGTAATCCCATACGATAAGAGTATCGTGAAAATTTCATGAGATAAGAACATCGTGGCAATCTTATGAGATAAAGATATCATGGTAATCCCATGAGGCAAGAATACACTTAAGTCAAGTCCACGTTCACTTGATGTTTAGTTTTTGTTCACGTTAAGGTTATGTTAGCACATATCATGCTATTTGCCAAGTTATGTTGCATTCATTTATGTACATGTCAACATTCATGTATTTTACTATCATGCAAGTATTTATATATTGCTAATTTAAGTTGGTTGTTAACTTGTAAAGATTTTTTATTAAATATAACTTGGTAATTCCAACTATCGTTTTCTCTAATATGGTAGATCATGTGTGAGGACATGGAGAGCCAACAGATGAACATTTGGAGAAGTTCGATTAGGCCATAACACAATGACAAGGAGCTCATTACTTCAATGCTCCAATGCTCCAATTTGTAGATAGGATTATGGCTATCATGGTTGAGTTGCGCGAACTACTCCGTATACTAGCCTAATAGTTATAATGTTCGTTTAATTATATACACCAAATTGTTGATGCAATTCCCAATGATATATGCAACGAGATTAAGTAACTAGCAACCAAAAGGTAAAACTTGGGGAACTGGGTGGGGGATTCCTCATGAGATAAGTCCCAAAGGAGTTAACAATTCTTAACAAGTAATGAATGAATGAATCCCTCGTATATATCTGGTATGCTATTTATAAGGATTCTTAAAATGGCCAGACCCATTTGGAGGCGCAAATCATGGCTTGCAATTGGGCTGCATCGATATCTTACCTTCTAGAGCATGATTCAGCCCTTGATAGCGTCCATCTAGTGAGGGTATCTTTCACGGGTTTATCTTTGTAGACTCGTATCACGTTCGAATACAATTAGCTAGGTTTTCATATTTGATTCTAATGCATTTTGTGTAGTTCCATCCTTTAATTCCCCTTTATCAAGTGAGTCCCACGTGAAACCACCTTTGCTTGCCTTGCTTGCCACACGTGTACTCACAACTAAACTAAGCTACGAGTGTAACTGGGACTTCAATGCATACGCACGGAGAGAGAGGGAGAGACACTACAAGAAAAATAGGTATTTGTGACCAATTAATTACAATTAATAGAATTATTTACGACGAAAACTATCTTGTTGGCTGCACTTAATTGCTCGCAAATAACAATTTATTTTTTAGTGAGAATGACAGATGAGAGGTTTGAGGATGACTATGGTGAGAGGAGTTTGATGGCGTGGAAGTTTGGAAATAGGCAATGCTCGGTGGGACCTACATTGATGGTGTCTAGTGTTGGAGGGGCTTATGGTTTGGTCTTGTTCACGGGGGTGTTGTGCAAGGAGGAAATGGAGTTGTCTTGGTGCAACTCTGCGTTGGTAGTAATCCTGAATCCAGTTGCCGTTGGTTTAGGTTGAGGGGAGGGGAGGCTATGCATATGTACGCGTGGTTGAAGATGGCATGTGCACGGGGTCTAACTTGTGGGTCTAAATCTTAGGTCTCTTGCATGTGTCATTTTCATAAGTTTGATATTAGACTTCTCTCATGCTTGAGCCAAGGCTCACGGGCTTCTTGGTTGGTTTTATCAACTCACTTGGACCAATTGAAGGATCTGATTGAACTATTGAGCTGGCCTATATTTTCATGGCCGGGTCTTGAACCCAATAGTAGTCCTACTCATCTGATAAATATCTTTAGATAACTTCTTCAGCCCATTATCCGAAAAAGGGACCCGTCTAGCCGATATAAATTAACAAAGCTTTAATTGATTCAATCGGTCCAATAAAACCCGTAGTCATCGAAAATAATAAAGATGGATATTGTCCAATAATCTCAATTGGGCTTCAAATAAAATATTGTGTAACGCCCCGTACTCATAGGGGGTCACGAAACTTCACCTGTTTGGTATATTCCATCCTCAAATACAAATAATAATAGGTCTTCGACCATATTCCAAAATAAAAAAAAATATTTTTCACAAACCAATCCATATAACAATGTCCACCAAGTCATAAATAAAAGAATATGAATAAATCATAACTGAGAGGGTTCACATTCTCCCAAGGAGCTTAACGCTAAAGAATAACCAACATTCCATAAATCCAATGAAACTAAAATCCAAATAATAAATAAATTAAATTTTGTTTTCTCCCATCTAGCCTATGGCCCTAACAGCTTAAAACTTGATCAAGACTCTACTCTTGGCCCTCTGATGGAACATCCAGATCATCTGAAAAATATATGAGATAAGAGGGGTGAGTTTTTCCACAACTCAGTAAGCGAAAAACCTATACAAGCGTGTAAACATGAGCATTTACCAAGTAATAAAAATACGGAACAAAAACATAATATTGCATAACAGAAACAAATGATTTTCAAGATAATTTAAATCATCAAGTACTTTGGCATAAACAAACTGAGTATTATCACTATATCAATCGGAGCATCTCACAAAGCAAAGACCATGTTTAACCCCCGTGGTAGGGTTGTGCAAATCCCGGTGGCCAAACCAGGCAGAGACAGAGGTGGAACTTTCCCTTATTCGTTCTCGGAGCCCCGAGTGTGCACATAGGAAAGCCCACAATATACCACTTTATTTCCAAAGTGGGTGCACTCAGAGATAGGAAATTGGTACCAAATCCAAACAGAGCAAATACAGAGCAGAGCAGAGCCAAGCAGAGATAAAGTCAAACACTAACCAGAATACTATGCCAAAGATTTTCAGAATTAATAAAGACATATAAATCCAAACTATTTTTCAAAATAAAGCTTATGTAAATAAAACATAGTCAACACCATCAAGGCATAATTTTTCTCAGATAGACAAAAATGTTCTTTTCACATTTCAGAAAAATAACACGACAAAAAGCAGCTCATGTCTACACAATGCATGTCTGAAATATTTTTCCTTCTTTTATATAAGCGTCATGAATAATGCAAAGAATCGACTGAGGTTGATTTTTCTCAAGTTTTCATTTCGTAACCAACAAAAACACAAATTTTTAAAAGTCAACCTCAGTCCCCTTTTGGTATAACACCGAGCATACGAACCCCGCTTACCTAACTGCTGTAGCGAAAAATCAAAACTTTGAGTCTCAACGCTAAAAGTTTTGTCACCTATACATGAAAATAATTCCCTTTATATTAATGACCACTCCAAAGGCCTAAAATCATAATTTAAAAATTAACTACAATGTCTGTCTAAAAAATTTACAATTTCCAGCAACCCAACAAATATAGTATCGAAAACGCTCAACGACTATTTTTTTTTCCAAACCCACAAAATTTCAGCAACTATTCATCATTCCAGCTTACCATGTATTTTTCTCAAAACCCCAAAATACCATAAAAATGATTTTCTTCAATACATACCGTTAGCCCCCAAACCGAGTATTATTATATGCGTTTCAACAGCACTTCACAAACTACAAAATTTCGACACTCAAAATCATGTTCCTTCATCCTGTATCAACCCCCAACACGCTCCAAACAACTCATTGACAGCACCAAAACAACAACAAAAATTTAGCCAACCAACCCTTGAACCTCCACCAAAAATCCTTCAAAATGGATTTGAAAATAGAGAATATAACTCCATAAATATTTCGGTAAACAAAAAGTACTCATCCGGGTATAAACATTCAAATAAGCCAGATTTTCCTCAATCCACACAAGTTTCCGCAACTATTCACCAAAACCCGAAACCATCACCAACATATACATAAAAAATATGATGCATAGCCAGCAAACAAGTTTCCAATTGGTCTCCAGAAAAAGGTAGAAGTTCTTACCTGAGATGAACCACGGCTTGCACCAAAGTGGAGTGATAACCCGAACGAAAACAGGGCACTAAGGGAAGAGATTTCTGGCTTCTCCACACTCGACTTCACCTACCGAAAATACACAAGTTTTCAGTGATTTCAAGAACCAAACCGAACCCATGGATAGAGGAAAACGTGGGAAGAAAAATTAGAAAACCTTACCGTGATGATCCTGCGCCGAAACCGAAACCAGAGGAGTGTAAACTTACGGAAATGAAAGAAATCCAAGAGATGAAATGCCGTAAAATGAGAGGGAGAGAGATATTTCTGTTGCGGTTTCTGATGAGCTCGTAACTGTAGAGAACGTGGGGGAGTGGGCGTGAGGAAGAAGCACTGAAGAACAGGGGAGAAAACTGCCGCCCAGGGGAAAGAGAAGAAAGAAAGGAAAAGAAAGAAAGAAGAAGAAAGTGGGCGGGGAGGGTTACTAACCTGGGCGAAACGACGCCGTTTCGGGGAGCCTGGGCCGGGTCTTTTTGAACGGGCTTGGGCTGGCAGCGGGCCTTACATATTGGGCCTGAGATCGAATTATTATCTAAAAATGTAAGATTCAACAATGAGTCTCGATTTTAATCTTTAACTTATTTCCACATAGAATAATACAAATAAATAAAAATATCTTGAAGTGATGTACACACTATAATGGGTGTGATGTTTAAAGCTATATTGACATGCTTTATGGTAAAATGTCTAGAGGGGCTGATCAATTGTAACAACACGATGTTCTCCACTGCCACTGTTGTTGGAACTCGGTGGGATTGGTTGTCATGTTCGTAACGTGCAAAAGTGGCAAGCTCATTAATTGCCTCTGCAATTTTCTGAGTGGAAGCAACCACGTCAACTAACAGTGATGCCACGGTTTTTGCTGGAAAAACCACAAGAGCTCAATTTCTTCGCACAAGCCTGCTTGCAGCAAGGATTTGAGGCCTCTGGCTGCATTTTTGGATTTTGTAATGTGGGGTTTGGCAGAGGATGTTGGTGTCATTCTCTTGATTGCAGATGCTAACTCCATCATTGCCTTGCCGGATTCCATGCTCATCTTGGTGCATGTCTCTTGAGTTTTGCCGAGACCCTAGGTTTTTATGTATTTTATATATTTATGTATACTTTATTATTATTATTATTTATTGATTCATTTTATCATTATTATTGGTATTTTATTTATTTATTATTTGAATTATGTCATTTATTTTGTTAATGGCTTTTGTGTGTTTCTTTGAAATATTGTTTTCAGTTATTTTGTTCACATATTAATATTAGGCCTTTCATTTGAATTGTTATCTTTATTATTTTTTGTTTTAATTATTATATTTTATGATTATTTAATTTGTTGTATTTTATTTTATTTTAATGAGCATTTTATTTTATTGGACCTTTTCAGATTGGTTTATTGATTTTAACTTATTAAATTATTGGGTGTTATTATTTTTATTCTATTTTATTTGGTGGCATTTTAAAGAGTTACAAATATTATAATTGGTGTAATCATTCCCAATTACACCAAAATTCAGGTATAATTCCAACAAAAATTTAAAATTTGAAAAGCATTTCATAAGCATGTTTTGTTTGAGTTTCTTACCAATTAGGAAGACAAAGAGCCCAATGAGTATGGGCTCAACTTTGTCCCCACAACAACTTGCAAGGTAATGGGCACTGAATCCAAAAGCCCTAGCTATAATATCGCCATTCCTCTGTTTAAACTTTTTCCAAGTGTTGCTCTTGTATTATGGAACCTCAAAAAATCATTGTTGATATCCCTTAGAGTATTTCCAACAATTCAAATAGATAGTCGTAAGTCAGCTGGAAAGGGAAAAAAGAAAAAAAAACACAGACCAATTGAGAATTCCAAGACGACAATAACAGTCAAAATTGCCCACATTGCAGAGCCGCCAAAACCTTCATAAAGAGATTCAATGTAGTAGATCAACGAGACCAGCGTGATAGCTAGTCCAACTTTCAAGGAATGAATACTTCTTCTCGTATCATCTTGATCTAGTTTCTTTAATCTTCCTCACACCTTCGACTATCTTGGCGCCTAACCTTCCAAGCAAGGCCTTCAACCTTCCCTACCCACTAATGAAAACTAATTCATTTTGTTGAATTTCACAAATCATTTGATAGAGAGGGTCTGAGGCAGAGGTTTGTAAACAACAGAGTAAAGACAAGAACTTCTGTTTACTGTGTTGGGAAGAAGATGGAACTAAATCAAAGAGGCAAAGCCATCATTGTATATATATAGTTGAAAGCTTCGGCATGGAAACTAATATAGTACTGCTTTAGGAGATCACGTTTTTGTGTACAATTGTACTACTATCTTTGCAACATTTGTACCTTAAAGAACCCTTAAGAGTTGACTGTAGTGGGACTATTAGCACCTATCACTTAATGTGCTACAGTAGTGGTCCTTCTGGCTAAAGTAATGGTACCTACTTTTGTTTGTTTGTTTGTCTTTGTTGTAAAAGAATGAGGCGCAATTGGATGTTGAAGGAAACGTAGATGACTTTAGTTCTTTAGCAATAGTAGTAAGTTGAGATAATAAAATGAATTTTGTGAGGCTTGCCTAAAATGAATTTGGATGTATTTAGATATTAAAATGAGTTTTTATATAATTATCAAAAATAAGAAAAGGTTGTGGGTCTGCGTATAATGAGATTTTGAGTTAAAAAAAAATTGTGAATCTCATATGTGAAGAAGTTTTGAATTGAGATGAATTTAGTAATTTAAAAATTATATATTTAAATTTTAGATTCAATTTAAAATTAGACTCAACTTAAATTCTAAATGGGACCTAAAAGGGAGAAAAGAAAAACTTGCTTTTATGATGGTGCTACCTAGTGGCATCTTGTATTTTATTATGTCTATTGTGTATTTTAGTTGCTAAATGTTTGTCTTGATTCTTGTGGCTTGTCTGATGGCCCTGGCAACTTTGTCTAATCAGTGGGCCACGCAATATGGAGTTTCTTTCTGTCCTTTTCGTCAACATGTGCAATTATTTTTGTTTACTTTCTAGTAGACTAACTTACCACTGTTGTTGTACGTCCTCTGTCTACCATGAAACATGCAGAGTTTTTTTAATTATATATCTTGACTTCAAATTTGTTTAATTAGTATATTTTGGTCTTACAGTTTACTGGTGTATTTTCTTTCAGACCTTCATAGTTTTCTTTATAGAGAAATGAACGTGTCATTTTTGGAAAGGTCTCCAATATATGATAGTTTTGTGGTAGGTCAGGGTTGTTTCTGTACGATGGTGTGGTTATCTATTTTTGGTGGTAAGTGATGATCTTCTTGTTATTTATTCGGTTTTAAGTACGGATGACCAACAAAATATCATATATGCATACCGTCTATGTAGCGGAATTATAGAATAAATAAAAATGAGAATACACAATGGAGGTCAATAGTTTTGAATAAAAATATTGTCCAGTTTTGATTTCCTTCTTATCCTTCTAGTTGGTCTGATTTTAATGCATTATAACTTCTATTTGGCGGATCAGGTGAGGAGAAAAGGCATGAGTGGCTTCCATGTGGTCATGCTTGAGCAGAAAATGAAAGGGATGAAGTGGGTGGTGGTTTCAGGCGAGTGGTTCAACTGTTCCTCTCTTTGTGCCAATCGGTTTTGCCATGCCTTGGATATTTAATTGGACAAGCTTGAACTTGAGTGTTTTGATGCATTTCTTATGACAAAATGACAAAGGTGTTGGCATGTGGAGGTGAGGCAAATAAGTGCAGAAATCCCTTGAAGCTGGAGGTGCAATCAGTTGACTCCATTCCTCAAGTTCCTAGGTTAATAGCTAAGTTTTTGGTTTTGTTTTCTAGAATTGTTTTGTACAATTGCTAGGTCAGATTCTTAGGTGACATCATGACGTTTTAAGAGGTAGAAATCCTCTTGAAAATTGGCTGAAGGGGCGCTTGTTTGGGGCAGTTTGATGAAGGATCACTTGGTTTGCTTCAAGTGTACTGATAGTTTAGTTGGCATTGACATGCCTTAGGTTCATGAGACATGATGAGTATGCGAAAGTACACTTTGAATACTATATTAATGAATTAAAATACTAGAATGTGAATAAAAATAATGGGATATAATTCATATTATTGAATTTAATTTTTATTTATATTAAGATATGTTTGAGCACCATTTATAATATTTTAAATGTCAAACATTATAATATTGACAGGTAAGAGATGTCTTGTAATTTCACTTCACACAATTATTTTGAAGCCGCATGGAATGAAAAAAAAAGAAAAGAAAAATTTGCAAAAAGAAGAATTTCTATTGGGCTTGGGATTGCATTTCATCACAAAATAGGCCACACGTCGCATGGGATTTTCATTGGAAAGCAGTGCCACAACTCTCTAATTCACATGGATCCACTGAGTCAATGGTTTGACTAACACATGACTTCACTTAAGTAGGCCACTTCTCTTCAACACAGTTCATGGGCATGCAACTATCGACCTCAGTTATGGGCCCACAAACAAACCACACGGCATGGCATCACACATGTATTAGTTTGGGATCTCAATTACATGGGCCCGCCACTTCAAAGTAGCATGAAGACCTAGTTTAATACGTGGCTCATAGATATAAATGGGAGTTTTTCTTCAGCACCGTGGGGACGGAAGGCTACGAACGTACAACACAGACGAAAATTGAATTGATGCCCGCTTGTTTATTTCTCTTGAGTTTTATGGTGTACATCATATGCAAGGGTAACTAAATTCTTAAATAGGGCTAGGAATGAGTTTGCACATGTGATGGTATTTTTTATCTATGTTTGATTCATGTATTTGATTTTAATTTATTAAAACTCTTTTGTTTTATTATTTTCAATATTTTCTTCTCTGAATAATCATAAAATTTATTCCGATTATAAATTAATCATGCTTTTTTTTATTGAATATATTAGTTATTTGATTATGTTTGAATCAATTGATTGTCTATATTGATTTAATTATTTACTGTAATATTACTTTCTGGATATATTGTTGTTGAATTTTCTCAATAGAGATAACAATTTACATAATTTAGAAGTGGTGAATGATTTTTCAAAAGATTATATTTGGTTTAATTTTGATTATTAGTGCTATATCTTCCTATTGGAAATTTTGAAATTGAATTCTCAATTGAGTTATCAATGAATTAAGAATAATTAAAATACCGGATATGTGCAAGGAATTCCAGACGGTTTACTGTTTGTTATATTTGAATACTTTTCCATTAATTATTTTGTTTCATTTTACTTTGCACTTAAAAATTAATCTTTGCTCTCTCATAAATCATTTAATATTCTTTTTAGTTTCTTTTTTATTTCTTTCATTCTTTAATTTGTCTCCCTGTGGAATCGGCACCCTAAAGCTGTGCTGTAACTATTGTTTTATTCTTTGGGCATAATCAAGACACGGGTTGGGTTAGTTCTAGCCTTCAAGGGTTGCCTAAGAGTATTGAAAAGCAAGCGTAAAAGACAAGAACTTCAAATCTTAAATCATGATGAAAAGGGGTTTCAAGAAAACTATGAAAATTCATGATATTTGAGTTATTATTCATGTGTGAGATGAATAGTGATCGTAACTCCAGTTAAAAACTTAACCAAGGTTGAAGGAAAACCCTAGGGGCATGTGGTTGGGGCTTGGGTAAGATGGCAACTAATGGTATGGTGTATATGGGTCCCATTTGAAAGAATGAAATGAAATACAAGGCTTAGAAGTAAATTTCTTTTATAGGCCTCATGTCCAGATTTAGTGGGCCTTTCTTTTGCCTTAAAAGTCCAATAGGTTAGGTCTCAACTTTGAGTTTTTCTTCAATTAGGCCTGTAGCCTTGATTCTTACTACATTGGGCCAAATAACCTTATGCATACTATGTGGGCCTAGTTTCTTATGTCCAATAAGTTAAACCATTAGTCATATATCTAACAAGTTGGGCTTATGTCGAGGTGTCTCTCCTTAGCCCTCATACCCAAAAACTTTGGGCCCTTATACAACCAATCACTTGGGCCTTCCCAATTCCAATTAGCATTTCATCCAAATTACATAGCTTATTAATGGCAAACCTCATATATGCCAGGTGTCATTCTGATGAGAATATAAAATGCTATATTTTTCTCTCTTAATGTTTAATATTTTATTCTTATTTGATACCTAAATATACTCATTATTTTTATATTTTGATTTAGGACACAAATAGAGGCATTAGGAGCAAATGAAGATAATTGCGGAATTTTAGACAGTTTTGATGTCTCTTCGTAATATGGGCATAACTCTCTCATCCAATCTCTGATTGAGCTTATTCAAGATGAAATAGAACCCTAGGAGAATGATCTATAACTTTTATGTTTTATATTTTGAAATATATCAGCTCAATCCAAGATGAAATCGACCATGAACTGGATGCACCTACACTTGACATTCCTAAATATTCTTCACCTACAATTCCAACCAATTACATCAAATCCACATGCCATCACAATATTTTACAGCAAGCACCCCTGCACCAAATTGGAAATTTAATGATCAACTCACATGCAAGATTAGGTGCACTCAAGTTTCTTCAAGACAAATTATTTGAACACAAGATACAAAGTCATACAAGGCAACTAATGAAGAAGAAACAAAATTGAACACTCAACCTACAAGCAACTTTCAGCTAAGAATGGTGGAAAAACAAATGATCAAATGCCAACTTACAAACCACTTGGATTCAAAAATGACACATGGCAAAGCAACTTGAAATGGTGATGATTTTGTCATGACAACTTGCATGAAAAATGCTTATAAATAGAAGGGAGGGGTGTGTGTTCTATATACAATGCTTGGTATGTTTTTGGATGCTTAGTTGAGCCATTGTATTAGCTTGAAAGGAAAACCAAATAATTTCATTCTCTTCGTTTCTTTTGATTGATATTTTTGTTATGACTCTGAGTAGCTAAACTTTTGTAATTGGTCACAGGAAACGAAAGCCTCGAAATTTATATAGTTGTGAGATCTAATTTGTTCTTATCATTCAATTTGTGTTTTGAGTATTAAATATTCTTCTGTGCCTATTTTTATGATTATTTCATTTAATTACTAGAATGCCTGCTAGTTTATTATTCGTTGTAATCTATTGCTAGGTTAGATATCAAATCTGTAATTGTTAGATCTCTCTAATCTGTGAAGCAATTAAGTTTTAACGATTTGCTGCGTCAGAAATTATTAGATCTTAAGATGAATGCTCGACTAAATTAAATTCAACCGCTTATGTTTGTATTGTTTAGTTTCATTGATCTTTCTAATTCTTAAACCTGCTACTATATTAAATTTTTAACGCTTGTCTTGAGTTGTTTAGTAGTTAGGATTAATTAGATTGCTTGTTTTCTAATTAATTACAACCAAGGAGAGATAAAAAAATGGTTCTAACGATGAATATTCAAAGTATTAATTGATTTATATTGCATCAATGATCAGTTATAAAATTCCGATGGTGGACGTTGACTTCGACCAATGCTTTTTTCTTTGATTGATAGTTTGAAATTAAATTGCTCTTTAATTATTTTTATTTCCTTTGAAGATATTCTCGTTACAATAAAAAATCCCCTCTTCCTTACTTAACAGCATAAAAATAAATTAATCATTATCTGTGGGATCAACCCTTACTCACACTACTACATATATTTTTTTTTAGTACAAGATTTTATTTTTGGGTAGTTGTGACAGCACGCCAAAGTTTTGGCGCCGTTGCCGGGGAACTGATTCTAGTTAATTTTTGTGCTTATTGTGATTTTTATTTTGTAAAAAGAAAATAGTATTTGGTAGTGTTTTTTTGTAGTTTATTAGAGTTTCCTTAATTGTTTATAGCTGCAACTCGATCTTCTAATCAAGGTGATTTGTCATATGATCAAGAAATAGAAAGGACACAGATTAAGGAGGGAAAATCAGAGAAATTCTGAAGAGGACAACTTGACTTTTGACTCCCTGTTTGCTAGCAATTCTGATTTAGTAGAAGAAGAAGTCATGACTGGAAATCGGACTTTGAAAGAACTTGCTACTCCTGATTTAAACCAACAACCTTTATGCTAATGTTTCCTACTTTAGATGCTACTACTACTTTTGAATTAAAATCTTGACTAATACATCTCTTGCCCACTTTTCATGGCCTTGCAGGTAAAGATCCTCACAAGCATTTAAAGGAACTTCATGTGGTATGCACGAGTATGAAACCCACAGGAATGACTGAAGATCAAATTAAATTAAGAGCTTTTCCATTTTCTTTGAAAGATTCAGCTAAGGATTGGCTCTATTATTTATCTTCCAGAAGTATTACCACATGGAACGAGATGAAAATGTTGTTTTAGGAAAAATACTTTCCAGCTTCAAGGGCAACCAACATAGAAAAGAAATTTTTGGAGTAAGGCAACACAACGGAGAGTACCTACATGAATATTGGGAACGTTTTAAAAAATTATGTGCAAGCTGTCCCCATCATCAAATAAGTGAGCAACTACTAATCCAACATCTCTATGAGGGTGTTCTACCCACTAATAGAAGTATGATTGATGCTGCTAGTGGAGGAGCTCTAGTAGATAAAAAACCTGAGGCCGCAAGAAACTTGATTGCAAATATGGCAGTCAATTCTCAACAATTTGGAACTAAGCTTGACTTTCTATCTAAGCAAGTTAATGAGGTAAATGTTTCCTCTATTGAACAAAAAATTGCGAGTCTAACTTCTCTTGTTCGTCAAATGGTTGTAGGTAATATGCAAACTGCGAAAGCTTGTGGAATTTGTTTAGTAATATGACATCCAACCGATATGTGCCCAACTCTTCAAGAGAAAACCATTGAGCAAGTGAATGTGGCAGGTGGTTTTCCCAAACAACCGCAAAGGAAGTATGATCCCTATTCGAGCATATATAACCCAGGATGGAGGGATCACCCCAATCTTAGCTATGGGAATCAACAGATAAATTAGCCTGTTACTCAAAACCGCTCAAAGTTCCAGCAATATAAGCAGTCATATCCCCCTAGACAACAACATGGCCAAACTTCTAATTCTGGTATGTCTTTAGAAGATATTGTTAAGTTTCTTGCCACTAACACTTTGCAAATTTAATAAGAGGAAAAATAATTTCACCAAGAGGTGAGGGCCAGTATTCAAAATGTAGACAATCAGATGGGCCATATGGCAACTGCAATTAGTCAACTAGAGGTGCAGAGTTCAGAAAAATTACCCTATCAAATGATAGTAAATCCAATAGAGAATGCAAGTGCAATCGTCTTGAGAAGTGGTAAAGAAGTTGAAATTCCAGTAAAGGCAACCCCTGTATCATCGGAACAAGAAAAAGAAAAAAAAGGTCATTGCTGACAAGAACATTCTCAATGAAGATGACAGACCTAAACGTAAGTTTTTGCCTCTGTCTGATTATAAACCACTACCCCATTTTTCCTAGGCTTTAGCTGAATTTAGAAAAGATGAGCAAAATAAAGATTTATATGAAACTTTTCGTAGATGCGAGGTAAATATTCCACTATTTGATGATATTTCCACTATTTGATGATATTAAACAAGTACCTCGTTATGCTAAATTTTTGAAAGAATTGTGTACAACTAAGAGGAAACATAAATTTAAAGGATGAAAGAAAATGAGTGTAGGGGAGAATGTTTCTGCAGTTATTCAAAGAAAACCCCTTGCAAAATGCAAAGATCCAGGTATGTTTATTATCCCTTGTACGGTAGATAACACAAAATTTGATAAGGCCATGCTAGATTTAGGAGCTTCTATCAATGTCATGCCATATTCTATATATGCTTCTTTGAAATTTAGACCTTTGAATAAAATTGGTATTCTAATTCTATTGGCTGATAGATCTAATGCATATCCTAAGGGTTTAGTTGAGGATGTTATTGTACAAGTTAATGGTTTATTTTTCCCTATTGATTTCTATGTGCATGATATGGAAAATGGTGGTCAAAATGCTCCTATTTTGTTAGGAAGACCTTTCTTAAAGACATCCAAGACTAAGATAGATGTTCATAGTGGCACACTTTTATGGAATTTGATGGTGAAGTTGTTAAGTTTAATATTTATGATGTTATGAAATATCCTGATGATGATGATCCTGTTTATTCTATTGATGTAATTGATTCTTTAACATAGAAAGTTTTTGAACTTGATGGAAAAGATGGTTTGGAAGTTGCCATTAGTAAACATCTTGAGAAAGAGAATGAGGAGTTAACCTTTAGTACTGAATTGCAGGAAAAGTTGCATCATTGAATGTTTCTCCAAAGTTACAACAGTCAGATAACTTTCCTATTATTGCCTTACCAGTTTTTGACAAAAGGCCTTTACTCTCTGTTTTGCATACCTTTATTCCGGACTTGAAGCCTCTCCCCAACTACCTCAAGTACATGTTTCTTGGAGACAGATGAACATTACCAATGATTATCTCCAATAAACTTAGTGCACTACAAAAAGAAAAGCTTATGCAGGTCCTTAAGGAGCAAAAGACGACTATTGGTTAGATGATTGCGGATATTAAAGGAATTAGCCCATCTACATGCATGCATCGTATCTTACTTGAAGAGGGAGCAAAACCTTCTCGTTAACCATAAAGAAGATTGAACCCGCCCATGATGGATGTAGTAAAAAATGAGATCCTCAAACTTCTTGAAGTTGGAGTGCTTTACCTATTTTAGATAGCAATTGGGTTAGCCCGATTCAAGTGGTTCCTAAAAAGACTGGAATAATTGTTGTGAAAAACCAGAATAATGAGTTGGTACCCACCCGTGTTTAGAATGGGTGGCGGGTTTGTATAGATTATAGAAAATTATATGCTGTAACCCGCACGGACCACTTTCCTTTACCTTTTATTGATCAAATGCTTGAAAGATTAGTTGGTTATTCTTACTATTGTTTTCCTGATTGTTATTCAGGTTATTTTCAGATTGCAATTGCTCCAGAAGATCAAGAAAAGACAACTTTTACATGCCCATTCGGGACTTTTGCATATCATCGCATGCCCTTTGGCCTTTGCAATGCCCCAACCAATTTTCAAATGTGTATGGTTAGCATATTTTCAAATTATATTGATCATATCATAGAAGTCTTTATGGATGATTTCACAGTTTATGGAGACTCGTTTGATAATTGTTTGCATAACTTTACACTTATTCTTCAAAGATGCATAGACACTAACCTTGTGTTAAATTCTGAAAAATGTCATTTTATGGTTGAACAAGGTTTAGTTTTGGGACATGTTATTTCATCTAAGGGAATTGAGGTAGATAAAGTCAAAGTTGATATTATTCAATCTTTATCTTATCCCACTAGTGTGCGAGAAGTTCGTTCTTTTCTTAGACATGCAGGTTTTTACTGCAGATTCATCAAAGACTTCTCTAAAATAGCATTACCCCTATGCAAGTTGCTACAAAAAGATGTAGTTTTGAGCTTGATGAGACATGTAAAAAGGCATTTGATAAGCTGAAAGAACTATT